>VZTX01014684.1:676-14979 GCA_013400915.1 Pardalotus punctatus
CCCCCCCAAAACCCCCCGTTACCATCCGGCAGGTGTCGAGGGACCACGCCAAAATTTGGGGGGGTGGGGAACACGCCAAAATTTGGGGGGGGTGGGGAACACGCCAAAATTTGGGGGGGGCCCCTTGGGAAGTGCAGCCCCAGGGATGAGGCGGCCGAGTGGCAGCGCCGCCGCCGCCGCCGCCTTTTTATAGGGCCGGGCAGGTGATGTGCACACACCTGGAAACTCCAGCTCCAGGTTCCTTCCTCCTCCCCGCGGGCCGGCACTTCCTTCTCCACTCCACGTGTGTGCCAGCCGGGAATACGGGCGCCCCACACCTCCGGAGTTTCAGCTGGGAGGTGGGAAGGGGTGTCCAGGGCTGACCCGATGACACGGACGGGCATCCCCCAGGCCGTGCCCTGTTGCGTCACCGGCACCGTGAGATCACCATCGCATTCCCGGGCAGAAATCCCAAGTTGGGCAACCCTGGGAAGGGCTGAAGGGCTGCCATCACCCCCCGCTGGTGCTCCCTGCTTCAGGATGCTCTGGGATACTGGTTTCGTACTGGGAACAAGGAGGATGGGAAATTCCAGGGGATGGGGGTTTCAGCAACCCCAAAAATTGTTTCCTAAATGAGAGGGGTTGGTCAGGGGCTCCCCCAGATGATGCCCCCCACTAACACAGCAGCAGCAGGATACTGGTTCCATACTGGGAAATCCATTGGGACAACTCAGGGCCCCCAAACATTGTTCCCTAAATTAGGGGGGATTTTCCAGAGGGACCCCCAGACGATGCCAGGGAGGGCAGAGGCTGCAGAGCCCCCCAGCAGCACACCAGTGGGGTGTACTGGTTTCACACTGGGTGCTGCCCCAGGAAACAGAGCAGATTTTCCAGCTCCATGGAGCTGCTCATGCCCCAAAAACCCTCAGAGGGAGGGGTACAGATCACCCCAAGGCAAGGGAGAGGGGATACAGAGAAGAGCAGGAAAATGAAAAAGTGGTTATCAAAATATTTTATTTCAGGGAGATCCCTCCAAAAAAAAAAAAAAAAAAAAAAAAAAAAAAAAAAAAAAAAAAAAAAGGGAAAAAAAAAAAAAAGAAAAAAAAAAAGGAAAAATCAAAGGAAGGACACTCCTGGTAGACGGACATGCCCACAACACCTGCAGGGCTCCTGGGAAATCAACTGAACCGATCCCCTGCTCCAAAGAAACGACAGGTCATTCCCGAGGGGACTGAGGCAGGAATATATATATATTTTTCCTGGGGGAGGAGGGGTGTTGCCAGCAGTTCACAGCAGTTTTCGGCTCTCTCGGCACACGGAACTAGAACTGCATTGCTGAAGACACTCAACACACAGCAGGGCTAACTAGGAGAATACAACTCGAGGCTAGCAAAGAGGAGAGGGGACACAGGAAAAGTGGGAGCACCCCACGGGGCTGGAGTCCTCTGTGCAGAATTTACACGGCTCCGGAGCCCTTCCGGAGCCAGGCGTCGCGGGCCTTCCCGGCTGGACAAAACTTCCTTAATTTTTTTGTTTTGTGTGGGTTTTTTAAAAAGAACCGCGGCCAAAATGAAGACAGGAACTGCAAAATCCCAAAGTGGCCGCTTTTTTCCACTATTTATAAAAACATCAACAGTCACTAACGGGGCACGGCCCACTATACTTTTCCCGGGATTTTGGCCCGTTTGCGGGCGATGGCGTCTTCCACCGCCTTGAGCTGCTTCAGGAGCTCCTCCCGCCGGGACAGGGTGCTGGATTTGCTGCCCTTGACGGCGGCAGGGCCTGGCTCTGAGCCCTTGCCCGGGATGCTCGTGACTTTGCTGGAGCTCTTGGATTGAGGGGACAGCTGGCGTTTCCTGCAGGGAGAGAGAGATGGGAGTGAGAGGAGCTGGAAACGGAGCCCAAAGGTTGAAGCAGCTCTGGTGGAATCATTGGAAAAGACCCCCAAGATCATGGAGTGTGACCTTTGAGCCTCTTTGCTGCCACTAAACCACGTGGAATCATGGAATGGTTTGGGTGGAAAAGCATCTTAAAATTCATCTCTTTCTGCCACTAAACCACGTGGAATCATGGAATGGTTTGGGTGGAAAAGCATCTTAAAATTCATCTCTTTCTGCCACTAAACCACGTGGAATCATGGAATGGTTTGGGTGGAAAAGCATCTTAAAATTCATCTCTTTCTGCCACTAAACCACGTGGAATCATGGAATGGTTTGGGTGGAAAAGCATCTTAAAATTCATCTCTTTCTGCCTCCCTCCCATCTGGGCACGGGGCACTTTGAACCGCCATGTGGCACTGCCAACCCCAGGAGCAGCAGGATTAGAGGGTCAGGAATCTCGGACCTGGTCACCAGCATGGCTCTGGAATGGCTGAGGTTCCTGTCACAGCTGGAAAACAGGACCTGAGGGCTTGAGGGAGGACAGGGCTGGGGCAGCAAGGGGAAGGTTTGGTCTCAGAAGACTCTGGGATGTGGAAACTGAGGCTCATTTGTGGCCCAGACAGGGGAGAAGGGATGGCACGAGTCCTGCCAGCCAAGGAACACCAGGATCTGTTTGCACCCAGACATCCTTGGACAGGTGACTCTGGAGAAAGGCAAATCATCACCATCTGTGAAGGGCAGGAAGGACTCCAGGGGTGCCACAGCTGCTCCACAGCCCTCCAGCCCTGGAGCCAACACATCCAGTCCTGCACTGGGATATTCCCAGCACGGCAGTGGGCACAGCCTGCCAGGAACAGGGGTGGGATGGGAATGTGCAAAGCCAGGCTGTCCCTGCTCTGTCCCATGCAGGGGACACTCGTGAACACATCCCAGCAGCGAGGGGAGCAGCTGAGGGTGTGCCAGGCTGGGAGAAAGGGAACCTGGCACTGGGGGCGGGTGCCAGGAGGAGCCAGGCAGGGGGGAAGGGGCTCTGTTCCTCATTAACACTGCGCTAATGAGCTGCAGACACACGGGCTGGGCTCCCTCCTGCCCCACTTGGCTCCTGGTGCTCCTGCTCTTCTCCCAGCTGGAGGCTCCGCACGAAGCCCTGGCACCCCTGGCACCTGCCCAGGCAGCTCCGTGTCCTTCGTCCCACTGTGCCCCCTGGCACCTGCCGGCCTGGGAGGGTCCAGGAGCAGGGATGGAGGCCCTGCAGAAGGAGCAGCACTCACCTGTCTGCCTGGGCAGGGGAAGGTTTGGGGTTCTGGCCCCGCTGCCGCTCCTGCTTGGGCGATGAGAGTCTCCCAGTCGCCTTCCTATCGCGAGAGCCTGGCGGGAGAGGAAAAGGACATTCCTTCATATTCCTGCTTGTCACCAAGGCACAGGTACCTCTCCTGCCTGCAGTGATTGACCAGATCGTGCCAAAAAAATGCCAAGCCCAGCAGCAGCTGGAAAAACTCACTGTTGTGCCCCCCAAACACTCAGGGGGCGCAGAGAGGCCAGTCAGGGCTGTGTCCCATGGTCACCTGTACACATCACCTTCCACCGGCCCTTCCTCACCTTCCAGCTGCTGGAATAAGGCTCTTCCATGGCACTTCTTGCCTGCAGAGCTGCTGGCTCTGCCCTGTAGGGTCACAGGGTGTATTGGCTCCAGGAGTGACAGGTGAGGGCAGCTCTGCTGCTTTCGGAGCCAGCAGCACCCCCGTGTTTGTTCAGTACAGGCTCAGGTGCCAGGCCCTGCCCCAGCAGAGCTGAGCTGGGCACCCAGGGATGCTGGGGAGCAGCTGGCTTATCCCAGCAACAGAGAGGGAATTGTCCCTGGAAGGCAGCCTGTGGACCCTGCACTGCCCTCACCTGGAGCAGCACCCCAGGCAGCAAAGGTGCCCAGTCCCTCTGGCAGCAGCCCCTGTGTGTGCCAGGGCATCCCTCTGCTCCTGAGGATGGGCACTGGGACAGCCACAGCCCACGGATCCGGGTGACAGAACAGCTGGCACACTCAGGCCACCACCACTGACCAGTTTGGTGCTGGGATCCCGAGGGGCTCAGTCCCGACTCAGCCAAGGGCAGTTCGGCTGCTGGATTTGGGGCTTCGTGGCTGGGATTCCCCATCCCTGGAAGTGTCCAAGGCCAGGCTGGATGGGGCTTGCAGCAACCTGGGATAGTGGAAGGTGTCCCCGGCTTTTGGTCCCTTCCAGCCCAAACCAATCTGTGCATGTACGATTTGATACAGCTTAACAATTGCTTTCTGCCACAGAGACAACAAAAACCAGGGGACACCAGCAGTGGTTTCTCTCTGGAAACTGCTGGCCTGGCCCAGTCACTCGTGTGTGAACCAGACCCCAGTGAACTTCGACCCCAGGCAGGCCCTCGCAGGCTGCCCTCGCAGAGGTGAACGTTGCAGGTTATTAGCACAGAGCTGCTCCTGGCTGGCACCCAGAGTCAACAAGATCCACCTACAGCTGAGCCACCAGGGAAAACAACATCACGTGGCAGCTCCGACGTCACCTGCAGCCACCGCTGGCTGCCAACCCCCCCACCCGTGGGTTCTTGGCAATCCACGGCAGAGGCTGCAAGGTGGCACTGAGGGCCCTCTCTGTGGCTGCCAGCTCGGCTTTCCCAGGTGTTCCAGCTGCTGGGCAGGACTGAGGCTCGGGAGAGCACTTGGAAAGCCCGAGTCTTTCTAAACATCCAGGGCAGAGCGGGTTGTGTCACCCAGAGGTGGGGAAATCGGTTCACTTCCCAGGCCGGGTGATGCAGGCAGGGATTGCATCCCTCCATCCCGGGGCCTTGGCAGCCCAGGCTCCCTTTCGAAGCACCGCCTGTCTGTCACAAAAGGCTCCCTTGCGATGCGCTGGAATTCGGGACTGAGAAAACTCCGCGATGCAGTAAAGGAAACTCCTGTGACTTAGAACCGTGGAATGGCTGAGGTTGGAAGAGATCATCAAACCCAACCCTCAGCCCAGCACCACCAGGGTCACCACCAACCCTGTCCCAAAGTGCCACATCTACACGCTTTTTGAACACTTCCAGGGATGGGGACTCCACCACTGCCCTGCCAGTCTGTTCCAGAGCTTTCTGGGAAGGAATGTTTCCTAATATCCATCCTAAACCTCATTTCCACAGCCACATCCCAGGCCAGCAGCAGCGAGCAGGAGGCCGTGGAGTGGATGTGGAGGTGAGAACTCCGTGCCTTCAAAGCAAAGGGGTTATTTTTTTGGAGAGGACTTACAGGGACACAGTGGAGCCACACTGGGCACAACATGGCCCTGGGACAGCGTGGCAAGGCTGGGACTGGCCTGCCCAGGGCCTCAGCTCTGTTGTGCTGTTGCAGCAGCACGGTCAATACCCCCCCTTTATCTGGCGGCAATCTCACTCGGAGGTTTTGGAATTGCTGCTTTGGAATGACTTTCCCAGCCCTTGGGAAGCGGGAGCCCGGGATGGCTGATGTCTCACCTCTGTCAGGTGACAGGTTGGCCCGTTTGGCTGGAGGAGAGGTTGGCCTCTCTTTGTCTGCTGGCTCGTATCTCTTCCTACTTCCTTTGTCAGCTGCCTGCAATGGAGTTAAAACACACAGTGGAGCTGAGCAGCCACTTCCCTCTGGAGAGGGACACAGGCACAGCTGCTCCCTGGGATGTGCTGCCTGCTCCTGCACACACCCCTCCCATCAAACTATTTGTGCACACCAGCCCCAACCATCCCCGAATCCATGGAATTCCCACCCACCGGAAGCCACCAGCAACACCCCCTTGCACCGGGGTTAACGCTGTGCTGTTTTCAGAATAGAAATAGGAAAACAGCAGCTTTTTGGGGATTTTTTTTTTTTTCCAGCAGCACCAAGGATAGCAGATGTGAAGGAGGCATGTGGAGCCGTGCCTTTTTCCAGGCTGTCATGTGTCACTGCACACTCCTCCCGCTGGAGCAGCTTCCTGGCTCTGATAAAGCCTCCTCACGTCAGAGCACAGGGAAGTAGAGAAATCTGCAGCCTCAGACTGTGCTGGGGAATTTGGGCTGGCAGAGCAAAATATCAAAAACAGGAACCTGCCCACGTGATGGGGCCAACACCCTGCCCCGGCACCAAACCCCACGAGGCCCAACTCCCCCACATGCTGCGGGCTGGGATCTGCGCCGAGGGCTCCAAACCGGGGCGGCGGGATCGCCGGGAAGGGGAAGAGCCAGGTGGGCACCCCGGGAGTTGAGGCACTCGCCACCTTTCCCTCCAGACTCGGTGCCTGGCTGCTCCCAGCCCGCTCGGTGTGGCAGAGGAAGCGTGCCCGGAGCATCTCCCAGCGGGAAAGGCCCCGGCACACGCGGGACCGCGGCCTTCGAGCAAGCGGGGAAGAGCCTGGAAGCTGCAGCAGGAATGTGCCCCAGGGAAGCCGCCAACACAGTCCCGAAGTCAAGCCACCACAGGGTGTGGGCTGCCAGACTGGTTCTGTGTGCCGCCCTCCAAGCCAGCTCCAGACCTTCCCGGCTGAGCTCATCCCAACAGCGCCGAGCCCGGCTCCATCCCGGAGCAGGGAATCCCGGCCACCAGGGAAGCTCACCTTGTTCAGGAGCGTCAGTTTGATCTCCTTGTGCCCGCTGAAGCCGCCCTGCTGTGCCTGGGGGGCCGAGGGCTGCTGGCCCTGGAGCAGCTGCTGGGATTTGGTTCCCGGGGTGGGCTTGGCTGATTTCAGGAGCTGAGCGGGCACATCCCGTTTCCTCTTCTCCTCTTTCGCACTGTCTTCCTTTTTTGACTTTCCTGTTGAAAGCAGAGAGCGCAAGTGGTGATTTGGGAATGATTCCCACTGCTTGCTCTCCCTTTGGGCAAGAGGGCACTGCTCCAGGGATGGGAAAAGCCCACAGCAGTGAACTCAGCACGTGGCCCCGGGATTAAGGATTCAGGAAACCAGAATTTCCACAGAGACGAATAGAAAAGTCAGAGAACAAAAGGCTTTTGCCACCAACTCTGCTATGGTCTGAAACTGCAGAGGAAGAGCAACGTGATACTGGAGGTGTCCAGATTTAGGTCACCTTGCAAGGGTGAAGGAGAATGGGGTGAGGGAGAGGCAGAACTGCCAGGCAGGAAAAGGGATGAGACAACCAGAGGCCCAGGGATGGAGGACGTGGATGTAAATCTGCTCCACAGCCTCCCTTCTCCATGGCTCCTGTGGCAGCCTCTGCTCAACGACTTTCCTGGAGCCCACAGTATTCCCACGGAAGGATCTCTGCTCCTCCCTTCCTTTCCAAAGCCTCCCTAGAGGAATAAACCCCCACCAGAGCAGGTACCTGTACCTTTCTTCTGCTGGGCAGGGGTGGGGGAGCGGGAGCTGGCCGAGGACACGGGGCTGGCCAGGTCCGCGTACATGTCCTCGGAGTCGGCGCTGCGCACGGAGCTGCTGCTGGACGAGGCACTGGACACGGAGGAGACGCTGCTCACACTCAGGGACCTGCCAAGAACCAACAGCTCAGCACAGGCACGAAGGCAATGAGGCTTTTTTCCGTTCCCACACACGGTTGGATGGTGGCAAGCTCCGAGGCAGGCAGTGATATGGGGCGACACACGAAGGCCGTGTGCCCTGGGGTGCTGCTGATGTGAAAAATCCCAAACCTGTCAGATGCAGGCCTAGAAAGTTATGTTTATTTACAGCCAGGACTAGGGCAATGTGTAAACAGGTCACTGTTTGCCCAGGAAAACAAGGAGTGAAAGCAGGGAGTGCGCTGGCACATCCAGGTCAGTGTTACAGCTCAGGGCAGGGGATCCCTGGCACGGTTTCTGCTCTTGGCACACAGCGACTGTCACGACTGGTAACGACAGGGACATGCCTCCAAGATGGGTATCTTCATCCAGTGCAAGTGTCCAGGCCGGCCTGGACAGGGCTGGAGCAGCCTGGTCTAGTGGAAGGCGGCAAAGTTGGATTGGGTGAGCTTTAAGCTTCCTTCCAAGCCAAACCATCCCACTCCATGAATATTCAGGCAGCTTCTCCAGCCTGTTCCATGGGCCACCCCGACCTGCCCTGCCAGCAAGGCCCAGGCTCCCTGCCTGGAAGCTGGATTGGGATGACTGCAGGGGCTGTGGCAGCTTCAGCACAGACCAACCCTCTGCAGCCTCTACCCGCTGGCACCACGGCGGCGCTGGGCTCTGAGAGGTCTCATGGATGGTTCCAACGGTGCCAGGAGGAGCCAGAAATTCCTTCTCCAGGCTACCAGGATGTCCCAGCAAAGCTGCTTTGGGCACACAGGGCACTTCCCACATTTCCCCTTCCCACAGGAGCTGCATTGTGCTCACGTTTGCCATCCATGCCCTGGTGCTCTCAGAAGCTCTTGCATCACCCCCGGCTGAGCTGCTGAACGTGACAAGCACCGAGTAAACAAGCTGGGATTTCCGTAAAATAACGCGGATGTTGAACCTTGGAGTTCCACAGAGTTCATGGATGGGAATGTGCAGCTGCTCAGAGCCAAATCCTGCTCCAGCCACTGGTTCTGTACCACAGGACTGCTCTTACAGCCGTGTGCCAGGGAAGTGTTGTGTTTGAGGCTCTGCCTGGAGGATTCGGGGAATCCTCTGTGTCAACAGATGAAAAAAACCTAAAGGAATGACTTGGAAGAGGTTTGTTTCTCTTTGCTGGAAGGAGTTTGCTGTTTATACATCCCACAGACCAACACACTTGGAACTATTCACTTGGGGCTAAACACAAAGGGAACTGGCCCTGCAACTTTGCCTGCAAAGGAAAAATATCATTAGCTGGGCCTTTTAGGGATTTTCTGACCTACCTCTCCTGACAGGCCAAGCATCTTCCCCAAGGACATGCAGAGGTAGGAGAGGCTTAGGAGAGCAAAGCTCCATAGCCTCAAACTGGTTTTTTTGTAAATTAATTAGGATGTGGGATCACCCTGGCCAGAAGAAGTTGTTCAGGTCACCATTGAGGTTAAATGCATACTTGGACACACGACAAGATTATTTCCTTGAACAAACCACAAGGGAAATATCAGAGAATCATGGAATGGTTTAGGTTGGAAGGGACCTTAAAGATCACCCAGTTCCAACTCCGTTCTCCCAACAGACCAGGCTGCTCCAAGCCCTGTCCAGCCCGGCCTTGGACAATTCCAGGGATCCAGGGGCAGCCACAGCTTCTCTGGGCACCCTGTGCCAGGGCCTCCCCACCCTCACAGGGAAGGATTTCTCCCAAAAATCCCATCTAAACATCCCCTCCTTCATCTTAAGGCCATTACATCTCGTTCTATCACTCCATGCCCTCACAAAAAGTCCCTTTCCAACGTTATTCCTGCCACAATTCAGGACTTGGGGTCTGTAACACAAACCCAGTCTTGTCCCATCTCCCAGGCACCTGCAGCTTCTGCTACCAGAGCTACAGAGACTTTTCACTGCAAAAAACCAAACCAGGGAAGAACAGTCACAATCTCTCCTACTTCAATAAAGGGAATGAAGGCTCAGGGCTGTACCTGGATTTCCTGGACCCAGAGGGAGAGTGGGAGACTGAGGCAGAGGATGATCTGGAATGAGATCTGGAGAGAGATCGGGACAAGGACCTGGATCGGGAGCTGGAGCCGCTGTAGCTGCTGGCACTGCCACTGATGCTGCCACTGACGGTCCTCCTGCAAGGCAGCAAACACCCTCACAAAATGGGAATTGGCATGGAAAAGAAGGGGAGGGGGGAACCCAAGAGAACGAAGTGAGGCACAGGAGATTTGCTCAGCACCCTGTGATTGATGCCCAGCCCTCCCTGAGGGGTGAGCAGCCCCTTCCAGCCACCTCTCCCAGTTCAGATCCTGGGGATGATGTTCTGTGGTGGGGAACATCCCTGTGGTCAGCGTGGGTCAGCTGCTGACCCTCCAGCACCTCCGATCTGGGTGGGATCGAACACTCCTTTTTCCTCACCGTGCCACCTCCACAACCAGCAGCTCCCAAAAAGAACTTTTTTCCCCACTCCAACCCTGATTTGGACACATTTCCTGTATTCCACCTACTCCATTTCCCCCAGCCTCCAGAGGCAGGACCCACTCATGGCAAGACAGGAACATTTCCCCCAGCTCTCCTCCCCTTCCCTCCTGCCCCAGGAGATGCATTTCTCCTTTAACACCGGCAGTTGTGACTCCAGGATTTGCTGGATCTTCCAGGAGAAGGAAACCCAGGATTTGCTGGATCTCCCAGGAGATCAAGCCTCACTCCACCCCCCAGCTCTCTCACCTCCTGGGTGGAGTCCTTGTCTGACGTTCCTTCCTCCTCGCTTCCCGATTGTCCCCTGGCTTGGCTGGCTCCGGGGCCGCTGTTGTAATTTTCGTGAGAGGCTGAGGGACTGGGAGGGCAGTGAGTTTCTTCACAGATTTTTCCCTGGAAAAATGACAATTTTCAGGTGTGTGATCCCAAGGGGTGGGCCCAGACCACTGACATCCTCAGAAATGACGTGCTAAGGTTTGTCGTTAATATTCTAGAGATTATGGAATCCTGGAATGGTTTGGGC
This sequence comes from Pardalotus punctatus, assembly GCA_013400915.1. Lineage (NCBI taxonomy): Eukaryota > Metazoa > Chordata > Aves > Passeriformes > Pardalotidae > Pardalotus > Pardalotus punctatus. Next base: position 11,037 of record VZTX01014684.1, read on the forward strand.
TGGAAGGGACCTTAAAGCTCAACCCATTCCACTCCATTCCATGGGCAGGGACACCTTCCACTATCCCAGGTTACGCCAAGCCTCATCCTGATGTGATTCCTGTAGCTACAAACACTTGGCTGTTTCCTAAAGGAATTCCCTAAAGGGATTTGTTCCCCGTATTCTAAATCAATTCATCTTTTCAGAGACAAATTACTCGACAACAGCCAATTTTGGAGATATTTGACTTGTAAATTAACTCCTGAAGCAGACTGGGTGGAAATGTTGTTTCTTATCCATTTAATTCCATCATTTTTATCCCAAATACTTACACCTGCTTAGAATCTGCCAGTCAGGCTTCAGAATGAAATTCACACAGTTAATGCAAAAATTCTCTTTTGAACTCCATCACACAGATGAGGAGGGTGCAGAACAGCCTGTGTGTGCAAGTGTCCCTTGGGTCTGTCCCTTGGTGTGTGTTCCCTGTGGAAAACTGGATGGGAACACCACACCCATGGCATGGGATGGGAATGGCTCTGGCTCTTCAGCGCTGCCCAGTTTGGGGCTCAGAGCGCTCCAGCTCTGCTCGGACAGCTGGACACTGCTCAATTTATGAACCTGGAATGGTTTGGGTTGCAAACACCTCGAAGATCATATTCCAACCCCCTGCCATGGGCAGAGACACCTCCCACTATCCCAGGGTGCTCCAAGCCCCGGCCAGGGGACAATTCCAGGGATCCAGGGGCAGCCACAGCTTCTCTGTGCCAGGGCCTGCCCACCCTCCCAGGGAACAATTCCTGCCCAAAACCCCATGTATCCCTGCCCTCTGGCAGTGGGAAAGCATTCCCTGTGTCCTGTCCCTCCAGGCCTTTACCCACAGTCCCTGGAACATCCCAGCACTGATTTCACACCTATTACCTGGGGAGGAGGTGCTGTCTGCACACACAGACTGTTCACTCCTCCTGCTGTGCTCAGGATCTGCTGTCAACCCCTGCACAGCACAGGTTTAAACCCACAGCACGTTATCCACCGAAAATAATCCCAGTGCTGGGCCAGGCTGCTGTGCTGTCACCAAACCAGCGCTGCCAGCAGCACAGACATCCCTGCAGGGGCCTCAGAGGGCTGAGCCCTGAACAGAGGGGAAAAAACCCCAAAAGGCATGATAATAATGGGCAAGAAGTGTGGCAAAGGGGATTGTCCTAAATTCTGGAGAATTCAGGGGGATTCCCAAGGTGTCATTTATTTGCAGGTCAGCTTAGAAGAGGTGACATCACTACGGTGTTGTGTCACCCTGCAACATCTCCCTAATTTGCCACTGCAGGGTTTGTGAAATAGCAATTTCAGGAATTTAAGAGAGCAGCAGGACTGTCAGAATGTGCCAAACCCAGCTGCAGAGCTCCAGTCCGGTTTTCGTCTGTCTCCAGCGTGACAAGTTGATGAGGCTGAACCATTCTTTTATTCTAAGGCTGTGGATTAACCAAAGCCACAGCAGAGGAAGGAATTAAAACCTTCTTATAGCTCCTATTATATATATTTAGATTATAATATATAGATTGTATTATATATATTTAGATTATAATATATAGATTGTTTTATTGTTTTATGTATATTTATATTATATATATTTACATTATATATCTGCACACACAGAACCCTTCAGCAGTAAATCAGATGTGTTTAAACACTTGTATACATGGAATACTTAAGGATAATTGTACAGTTTAACTTGGATTTATAAGTGTCATTATTTAATTAAATTTGCCAAACTAAAACATTTCCAATGCAGGCCGTATTTTGCATTTTCATTTCTTCCTTAAACTCCCAACCAGGTTTAGAATCCCAGAATGGTTTGGATGGGAAGGGAACTTAAAGATCCCATTCCATCCCTGCCATGGGACACCTTCCACTGTCCCATGCTGCTCCAAGCCCTGTCCAGCCTGGCCTTGGACACTGCCAGGATCCAGGGGCAGCCCCAGCTGCTCTGGGAATCTGTGCCAGGGCCTGCCCACCCTCCCAGGGAGGAATTCCTTCCCAAAATCCCATCTAACCCCGCATTCCCTCAGCTTAAGGCCACTGAAGGGCTTGTCTGGACTCTCCAGAGGTATCCAGAGGAAGATGGATCCTTACCCTTTCCCAGGAGGTGGCAATAATTCCCCTTTAGCCTTCGCCAGTGGCTTGTGAGGAGACGGTGTTGGAGAAGGAGAGGGAGAGGATGAGAAGGACCTTGACCTGGAAAGGAAGGAGACATCCCTCAGCTCGGGCTCTGGGAGGGCAGGAGCTTTTCCTGGCTCTCAGGGCATTCAGCCACCCCTCCCTCCTTCCTGGGAACCACTCCGGAGCTTATCCTGGTTTTATATTTGGACTCTGTGCAACCAAAGTTAAACTTCTGTCATCAGACCAGTGGTAGAAGTAGAAAACAAAAGGAAAAAACAGGATTGGCTAGAAGAGAAGTACTCCAGGTATTCCACAGCAATGCCTGAGGCTGCCTCCATCCTCTCTTCATTCTCTCCTTAGGGAGAATGTACCAGAAAATAAGTAGGATTTTGACTTGTACGTTCACCACTGCTTTATGTCCTGTAACTCCTGGTGCAGTTCATCCTTTGAACAGCAGCAAAACCCCAAAAAACTTCAGAGAAAGACAAAAAATACACCTAAAGCTGATACATCACTGTAATTTTTGGAACTCAAAAAAAAAAAAAAAATTGCAGAAATCTCTAATTTCTGGAACACGAGGAGAAACATTAAGTGGTGCATCCCAAATGCAACAACCAAGGGCAGGAGCTGTTTCCTCAGCCCAGGGCTGAGCTGAGCCCCCAGCAGGGCACAACACGTGCTGGTGCTGGGGTGATTCATCCCAGAGCCAAGACTGGAAGTGCCTTTGTTGCATCCCAGTGCCTCAGGAGCCTGACTCCTGCATGACAGCTCTTCTGGGGAACAGCTGGGCAGTGTCCCTCACTCTGTCACCGTCCTGCACGGAGCAGAGCCCAGCACGGGGCACGTGGGGGAAGCTCGTTCTGCTTCCCAGATGGAATCAGCTCCCAGCTGAGCTTTCCTAGGAGAAACCAGTGTCCAAAAGTGACAGTGTGTGTTCTTCCATCACCTGTGCCATCTGCTCTGGGTACCTGTGTGGCTGCAGCTCTGAACAGCTGCCTAGCTAAGGAGCCAGTTCTCCTACTATGGATATTCCACACTTGGGAAACTGTCTGCAGGGGCAAGGAAGTTGCAGAGGAATAAATATTAATCAGCATGGGACACTGGATTGCTACTTTGAAGTGTCAGGACTATCACAAGACACAACTCCTTTAATAAAGAAACGGGGTTTGCCTCTTGAAATAGAAATCCCAGCGCCACAGAAAAGAGCTGCTGCTGAACTTCTTCCAATCAGAAAATGCAAATGATGGGAATGTTAATTACCACAGGCATGGGAAAGAGCCCAGCCACAACAGCGCTGCACTCGTGGGTGGGGGCACCGGGGAGAAGAGGGGGTGGCTGACAGATCTCCTTCATCCCACAGCCTCCCTCACCCAGGGAAGGCCTTGGGATGGTTCATTTTTATGGAGCACCAGGAGCTGTCGGGAGCCTTTGGAGAGCATTCCAGCTCCCGATCCCAGGAGCCATTACCTGGACCTGCTGCCTGAGAAAGAGCTGTGCCTGGAGGAGCGACTGGAGTAGGAGCTGTAGGAGGAGGATCTGGAGCGGGAGCGGGAGGAGCCGGACCCAGAGTAGGTGGATGAACGAGAAGAAGACCTGGAAAAGAAATATTAAAATTCAGAGCTTCCTGGAAAGCCTCCCGAGGTCTTGATCCCAAGGATGTTTTTGCCAAGTTCTGCTCCAAACCCCACCTGCCTTCTCCTTGGGGAGCTGGCAGGATTTACAACCTCTCCTCAGATCCCCCTTCTTTTTTTCAGGAAGGATCCTGTTGTTGCTACTCTTTTTGCACCATCATATATTATATATTATATAT
>VZTX01014692.1:0-19688 GCA_013400915.1 Pardalotus punctatus
TCTGGTCACACAGCCGAGCACCCCACCCGGGTCACACACCCGAGCACTCCGGTCACACACCCGAGTAACTCTTTGAACTCTGCCCAGCGGAGAGGGGAACGCACCCGCAATTCGCAAAGGAGGCTGCGGCAGCGTTTCATTTGCATGAAAAAGGGCGATCCCAGTGACCCTTTATCTCTGATGATGAGCTGTATCCATGTGGACACGCAAGCAGCAATTTCCATATTTGATCTCCATGGCAGAAGGGTTTCTTGCCGCCGCCGGTGTCACAGCGCTGGTCCCCTGTGCTGGGCAGGGCGCTGGGGGCCGGGGGCAGCCCCTCTGTGTCTCACCGCATCCTCCGAGGGACGGGCACGGTGCGAGAAAAGATCTTTGTGGGGGATTATGAGACACTAATCAGGTGTGTTGCTGATTAACTCGGCCTCCCCCGGAATGTCAATGAGCTCTTTTCTGCCGGGCTGCGGTGCTCAGGGATGGGGTGTTTGTCCCTTTCACAGGTACTCCCCCAGTCTAATTCCCAATGACATTGGGAGCAGAGATCAGCACCTGCTTTTAAGTCGTTCTAGTCCCTGAGTGTGTCTTTTACAGTTTATAGCGTGTGAGTCCTGATAAAAGCAAAGTGCTGCTTCAGAATGTGATGGTAACTAGAAATTTTTTCCCCTCTTACTGTGATAAATCATTCTGTGGTCCTGAGAGCAACCTCCTCAAACCTCTCAGGTCAAACGATAATGCTAACCTTTGAAGACAGATGATAAAACAGCCTTCTAAATTTGTGATTGTATTCCGTGCAAGAACCTGGGTGCATTAGCAAAGGTAATGCCAAGTAGCCTTTTTATACATCTTTTTGTGTATAAAACGATTGGAGAAAAATGAAAAACTTCCTGTTGGACAGACAGGAGTGCTCACGGTTGTCCACTGTCCTATCCACAATTTCTTCTGTGTTTATTTTGACTATGAACCCTCACAAAACTAGAAAGTCCATTCCTCGCTGGGAATGTTTTCTCACAAGTAGGATAACAATGTCAGACTGACCTAAAGGAAGTTGTTCCCTCTTACGTTTCCTTTGAGGTTATTTTTTTTCCTTGAAAGTCACTTGTTTCAAATTAAGCGAGGCCATCAGAGATGATCTTCTGTTACTGGCAAAGTGACAGGCAGAACGTTGTTCTGTTAGTGGGTGTTCTGATTTTAATTTCACCTTCAGGTAGCCCCTTCATTTCATTTGCAGACCGCTGGGAAAATGTGTACTGATCTTATTTGTGGTATGGATTTTCCCTGGAGTATTTTGATAGCCCAGATTTTTGAATAGATGAGCAACCCACCTCTGCCACACCTTTGCCATTATTATCTTCTTGCTTGACATAACCATGATTCATTTTTTTCTAAATCTTGGATTATATATCACCTGCAACCACCCAATTTCACACTGAAAGAAAATGTTTGGGACAAAATTTTCAAGGACATAAGCAAACTAGAAAACAGGGTATTTGCAAGAGGGAACATTCCTCTACCAGTTATGGTTAGAAACACAAACAAACTCTCCTGCAAATGCTAGAAAAATGATCACCGTCATGGTCTCTGTCAGATCACCAGGTCTTTCCAATGGCTTTCAGTGGAATAACAGAAATTCAAGGAGTGCAGGACCAGAGGCTTCTGCTGCTTCATTTCTTTTCTAGCACCTTGTGTATAATCTTGGGCAAGATGCATCTCTGTTTAAAAAATCACCTTCTGATAAATAGCCAAGAGAAAATCTGTTCTTTTCTTGGGTGACATCCATGACCAATCAAAATCACACATGTTATCTAAATGTATTGCATGCATTGATTACAAACAGGAAATTAGGATTTGTCCTGCTACCTGCTAAAATGAGTCATTATTTAATGATTTTCTAACTAACTGCTGTTATGTAGAAAAGGGGTGTCTCAGTGGAATATAACAACACAGTTGGCAGACATGCTGCTTGAATAATTTTCACTTAAGAATTGTTTGCTGGACTCCTCCTGTTGGGCCTTTGTGGAAAACTGAATCAGGGAATGGTGAGATGTGGCAAAAGTGGCCAAAATAACGCCTTCAGCTGGGCAGCAGCTAAGCAGTCTTCAGGCAGATGTGAAAACATTGCTGGATCCTCTGCACAATCAGAGAAGTATATGAGAGAATAATAATCTTTATTATAATGAGAGAAATAATAATCTTTTTAAAACAAATGAAAGCTAAGGAAACCCAGGAGAAATGTAAAAATGAGTGTAGAGAAAGCAAAGGCTGGGATTTGTGTGATGATTCTTCTACACAGTGGTCAGCAAACTAAAAAGAAACAAGGAATGTCAATGGAAGTGTGTGACTAAGCAATGTTCATCCTCACTGACTGCGTCTTCCCACAGGACAGGAGCAAACCCTAACAAAGGCAAAGTTGAGGGTTTCCCTCTCTGTGCTGAGATTTTATATTTGGAGTTAAAGAAACCCTGAAGTTAGAATTTTATCTAAGGGGTAAGATATGGCTGGAAAAACATTTCATCTGACAGAGAAAGCTGAAAGAAAATGTGCTTGCTCACAATTTTGTTTTCACCCAAATCACAAGATGCTAATATTTTGGGCAGAACTGGAATACAGTCAGTTGCCTGCTACTGTTTGGGGGACTTTGATTTCATTATGCTATGGAATAGTACTTCAACATAAATATTCATAGCCTTATGCTTAACTTTAAACAGCTGCTTAAGCGGCTTGAGTTCATAGACCTGGTCTTCATATGTCAAAGAAATGACCAGACACAAGCACGGAGCAAAAACAGAGTTTACAGAAAGAGAAAAAAACCCCTTTTCTGTGGCATTTTAGAAAAGTCCAAAGCGTATCTCTAGAGCTTTTGAAATCGGATGCTGAAATGCAGTGGTTGGGTTCAGGGGAAACAGAGGAGTCTCCTTTGGTTTGCACAGCGCTGTCTCTGGAGCTGAGTTTGATTTTGCAGTTATTTTTTCAGTACTGAACTGAACAACTCCTGCGGCCTTCTGAGGGAAATCTGAATGGGAATTTACTCTGCAACATTCACTAGGAGGTGGAAATGCAGATCAATGGGCTAAATACAGCAGAATGTGGTATTAATCTGCATTTCCTGCACTGCTGACAGTTGCTGCCCAAGTGCTTCATATACATCTTGCTTGCACTTAAATTCACAACTTTTTTTATTTTATGTAAGTGCAGTTGGTTTGGTTTTTCTAAGGAAAAGAAAAAAAAGGTGCTTTCATTGTAGAGTTTAGAGCTGCTGAGTAATACTAATTTTCTTTTCCCCTACTAGAAATGGAAATATCTGGCTTGTGTTTAGAGCTTGGACCCAATGTTCTAAACTGTCCTAGTAAATAGAGCCTATCAGAGATTCATTAAAAAAGAATGGCCACTGGATATAAATGGTAATTAAATTAATTTCAAGCATTTTCTCTCATTCCGATGACTAGTCATGAATTTCAGCAGCAAGATTGCAAAGCAGTTCATTAGTTCTTGGCAATGTTAATAGGCATGATGACTCTACCCCTGTCTTTTCACACTAGGAAGCTCACACACAGTGGAGAATTTTGCCTTTGAAAACCTTGCTTCCTTTTTTTTTTTTTTTTTTTTTGATGCAGTTTGAAATATTTACTGTGGTTGGATACCCAACCATTTTCTTAATGTGGAAATACTCCTTTTAGTTGCAAATGCCCCCTTTATCATGCACAACATTGTTGTCTTTCTTATTGTAACAAGTCCTTGCAATTAAAGGAGCAAAGGACTCCTGAGGTCATCCCAGCATATTCATTCCAGTGCAGGATTGTTCTCTTGTTCTCTGCAGTATGCCTGATCACTATCTAGTTGTGAAAGGTCCAACAGATGGAATGTCTTTGGGTGGTTATTCTTTCCAAATTCTTCGAAATTACAGAGCTGGATTCTTGGAAAATTCTTTCCAACTGCATCTGGTGCAAAAAGCCCTTTCTGCTTTTTACTTCCTCTTATCACTTCCTTTACAGTGGCCATACCTTCCTTGAGCACCTGAAAGCTCTGCCTCGTGAGCAAGAACATCTGGGCACATTCTGAAATCAGCTCACTGCGTCTGGAAGAGCCATACTTGGAATATCTGTATTTGGAACACAGAGCCCTTCCTGTGGAAGGTAGAGCTTGCATTCCCTGAAGTCTTCCAGGAGGGATAACTGTGTTCCATTTGCTGTCCCAGCCCGTTTCCATGTTTATATGTAGCCACAGAGTCCTTAAATACTCCTGCTGTCAATATTATAAGGGTGGGATTCCAGCTTCCCATGGTTTTCCGGTCAGCGTCCCACCCTCACACGAGAAACATTCACCGGAGCCAGTTCTGAGTGCCATGGAAAGGACACCTTCAGCGGCAAAATGACCGAGGGGGGAAGGGGGTTTGTGCAAGGATAAAGAGTTCAGCACTTAAAGCAAAGCAGTTTTAAGGGGAATGCCGGTTTTGCTCCCTCCTTTTCCTGCCATTGAGAGTAAATGAGCAGGACACCAGGGAGGCTCACTAATGCAAGCAGAGCTCAGAAGGGACACCAGGAATGGCAGCTCTCGGTGGCCAGAGTGGACATGGGAGTGTGAGACTGAATGCAGAGGCAAAGGGGCTGCCTGGGAGGACGGGGTCAGCGGGAGGCTGGACATCCAAAGCCACAACAGCCCTGGGAAATCCGTGACATGGGACACGCAGGGGACCCACAGCCGCTGATCTCTGTGCAGAGAAGGTCAGGGTTCAGGTTGTTGCTCTGCCCCAGGGGACTCAAGGCTCATGTCCTGCCTCCCGGGAGAGCGCTCGGCCGGCGAGCAGAGCTGTGCTTTGGGTGTGGATGCTCTCTGTCCGTCCTGTGCAAGCTGTGCCGCTCGGCAGAAAGGAATTCACGGAGCCAGAGGAAGGGTACAAGTGAGTTGGGGTGCACTGAGAGACCATGGCAGAGGCACACTGGAGTCAGAGCAGGGTGATGGGAGGGCCTGTCAGTGCTGCTGCTGCTGCTGCTGCTGTATTTATGCAAAATAAAATCCCCCGTGCCCTCTGCAAAGCCATTCTTTCTTCTCCCCAGTTGTCCGGGACTCTATCAGTTTGGCACGGGCAAGGTGTGGCTATTAATCACTGCCCCGTCTCCAGAGATGTTACCACCAGGAGCTTTCATTCTCTAACAAAGTGGAAATCTTCAAAGCTATGTTTATAAGGAAAACATTTCAGCATACCAGAAAAAAAAAGGAGAGGGAGTTAACTGCATGAATGTGGTGCTTCTTAGGTAGGCAGTTTATTAGCACAGATTGGTGTATCTCTGCTTTTCTGTAATAATTTCAGAATGAAAAATATTAATTTTCACTTTCAATCAACCAGTGTTAAGAACTCTGTTTCTACAAGGAGAAATATCTCAACAAGGACATAGTGTCAGCTAAATTTGAGACTCTTATGACAAGCTGCTTCATACACAAATGGCATGTATAGTTCAACGTAATTTCCGAAAGTGTTGTTTGAAAAAAAAAAAATTGTATCACAGGGCTTAAATTTTCCTCCTTAATTTGGTTTCATACAATGGTCTTGTCTTTGAGTACAATTAGGATTGCACTTGTTCTTGGGGTGCTGCCTCACCAGGGGACTTAATTGTTTCCCAAATCCCTGCTAACAGGGTGGTCCTCACTTGAGAGGTTCGAATCTTCAGCCTGCTGGGCTTTGAAATGCAGCTTTCTGTGTGAAATCACCCGCTCTTGCTCCGCACGGAGGATGGAGCTCCAAAGGGTGGCTGAGGAGCTCCCTGTCCCCTGCAGGGCTCTGTCCAGGCAAACACCGAGCTGCTCCTTCTCTGCTCCTGTTCCCAGTGTCCAACACCCAGCAACCCCAGCAGCTGCCCCGGGGAGCATCCTGAGCAAGGTCTGGATCACACAAAACCTTCGGAGCCCCCACACCCACCAGGACAAGGCACACGGCACCCACAGCACCTGCTGAGCAGCAGGAGCCTTCACCCCTCTATTTCCCATTGCGTTGTCAGAGCACAGGGCAGACTCAATCAAAGCTCCCAGGAATTTATAAGTTCGTCAGTGCTGAGTAAAATCTCAACACTAAGGGCAAAAGATAGCCCTTGATGTGTATAATTTAAATCCTTTCTCTCAAGTACAGGTTTCTTGAAAGTGCTTCTCTGCAAAACATCTAAATGTTGGTTTTTTTCCCCCCCGTCTTATCTCATTTTGGAAAGTGGGAAAATTTCAGCAATAACGGTAACAACAATAACAACAAAAAGCGTAAAACAGCCTGAGGTAAATAAACGGAAAATAGTAAGCCAGACAATTACAGATAATGAAGTAAAAAGTCCAAAAGTCTTTGAGAGAAAATTTTAAGTAAACATGATTGTAATTACTAGTTCCTCCTTTGAAGTACTTCCTGACACATTTTTTCTTTCACACATTAAAACAAAAGAATTAGTGAAATATTTAAATTACCTAAAATGCAGGCTTTTAAAAATTTGGATGAGTGAAATATTTGCCACCAAACATCAGGATTTCACAGTATCCTATTGCTTTAAGGCATTATTCAGAAGGCTTTTAGGTTTTATCTTCCTTATTGACAGTAAAGTTTACTATACAGTGGAGCGGCAAACAGATTAGGAAAAACCCAAGCTCTTCCTCCAAAGCTGGATGAGGAAGCAGGGCCTGTGCACTCTGTTCTCAAGACTTCAAACATTCCAGATTCTCCCCCCGTTTTTTTTGCATAATCCAGTGGAATCTGCCAAACAAAAGACTCTCAGAAGTCAGATGGCATTTAATTTGAGTAGTAGGTAATCAGTGAAAGAGAGTATCCTGGAGAGAAGGTAATTTGTCTTGATCTGACAATTTGAGATGGATGTACCGGGGTTATCTGCAGTGTCAGTTCAGTCAGAGATGAAGTGAACTCCATTTCTCTTGCTGGAAGTCTAAATCAACAGAGACCTCGGAGATAATGAGGTATTTAACAGGTTCCCTCTTCTCCTCGCTGGAGATCTCATCTTTTCTCACAGAATGAGAGCTTGAAAGGAAAAGGAAAGGAAAAAAGGAAACGACAAAAGGGAAAATAAAGCAGAAAAATAAAGGGAAATTTGCTCAGTAAATTAACTATAAGAGCTGCATTAATCTAATCTCACTAATGGCACGTTTCCCCCCTCAATTTGAGCAGATTGGAGCCAGATAAACCACACCATTCTCCTGTTTCTTGTTTTCCAAGCTGTGGTTCATGGACCACTGGAAGAGTACAGAGTGCTTGCTGGAATCCTCGGAGAGATGCAGGATGTTTTCTTTACAAACTATAATGTTTTGGCCATTGCCTAAAATAATGTAAGGTGGAATTGGCCAAATCTGAGTCTTTCTTTTGGGATAGAAGCCTTTGTTATTAACACTGAGTCCAGTCCACATGAACTCTGGCAACTTTAAATTGGGATCCAATGCCATGCAGTTTGAGCTGAAATGTATTCTTACATGTTAGTGGGAAGAAATTAAATAAAATTCTCATAGTAAGAAAGAGAATGCCTAGAGAAACAGAAAAACTCTTGAGAAAAAATAGCTGATGATGTTACTTTAGAAAATATGTAATATTAATTTAGAAAAATGGACTTTTTATTTTTTTTTCCCATTTATTTGTACTGAGGAATGGCACGTCCTGGAGAGGACAGCCTTTGACTACTGTGAACCTATAATTTGTTTTATATGTCTAAACCAAGATCAGCACTATCATAAGAAAAAGTCTCAAAAAGCTTCAAGCTAAAGGTCATGGCTCAAGGAAAAAAAAAATGTAAATACTGCTCGGGAAACCACTAAAATATGATCTTAACTTTAGAACTTTAAAGTTGATAGCACTGAGACATTTGCTTGGTATTATGCACACACTTAAATACTTAAATATCTGTCCTGAATGTGAACACTGAATAACAAAAGAACACAGGGTGGCAGGAAAGAAAGAAAGAAAGAAAGAAAGAAAGAAAGAAAGAAAGAAAGAAAGAAAGAATGTTATTAAACAATGTTCCTTAAACAGCATGGATTTAATTTCTTCTGTAAAATATGCAAGTCTTTCCAAGAATCTGGCATTCATTTTTGCCTGCCTCTTTGCCCCAGCAACTGGATGTGTATGAATATTCCTATCAATAATTTGAGACTCTGTCCTGCAGCAGAGTCAGTTTTCCTTGAGAAAAGCGGTATTCAGGTTTCAAAGTGGATGAAATATCTGCCACTAACAACCCAAACATTTGTTTAGCTCCTTGTTCATACACAGATCTTTGCATTTATACTCTGAAATAAAAAGAAGCAATTCATGTTTTCCTTATGAGTCATAGATCATTCCATTTCCTTATGAATCTCAGGAAGTTTTTGTACATTACTGGCAAACAATTCAAAACAAGACCTCTCTTTTTCAGTGTTCTTTTAAATATGGCTGGCCAACACTTTTTAAATTGAAAGTTTTTCTTAAGAAATTATTTATTGTTATGAGTGCAATATTTCACCATTACAACGTGTTTGAAACCAATATTTTTGCTATAAATCTCCTAAGGAAAATATTTTTTTGAGCTCCTCTTTTCAAGACATGTTGTGGGGGAAGATGATTTTCTAACCAGAGCTATATTTGACCTCTTACATTCTTCCCAATCAGGATTCTCGTGCTTTCTCACTGGGGTGGGTGGAAAGAGGCATGTTCCCCAGCAGAAAGTTTGTGTATGCCAACAGTCAGGGAAATTTCTGCACTGAAAAATCGGTGCACTAAGACTGAAGGGCCAGCCTAGGGCAGAGTTTCCCGGACTGTGGGCTACAATACCCGCAGGGCCACAACGGAGTTCAAAGGGGGCTCTGAAGTGTCAGAGAAAACAGTGCTGGTCAGCAGCTGCTGACTTTTTCCTGGCTGGAAGAGTGACGCTGTGGTTTCACAAGATTAAGTCTTCAACACCAATTCTGGCTTCTGGCATTCCCTCTGCAGCCTTTTCCTACTGCTCGTTTCATCTTCCCTCCTGCAGCGCACGGGCCCCTCGCTTCTCCCGGAGCGTTGGTTTGTGGCTCCGCTGCGAAACGGATCAGGAATTTGATCCAATTTGGAGGAAGACACATAAAAACCAAGTGTTTCTCTGCCAGGCTATTTTTGAGCTGGACTTATTCCCTTCTCCAGTTCATTGCACAAACGCACCCATGGCTCTACTGGTGTGGCGCAAGCCCAGAGCAAGGGACGAGGAGCAGGAACACAGCACTGGAGGGCTGTGCTGGCAAAACCGCAGCCACCAGGGAGATTTAATTGCTGGTGGCAAGAGGTTGTGCTCTCTACAGAACGGGGAATTGCTTTTCAGAGCCTTAATTGCTGGCAGCAGCTTAGTTCCTCCGGAGAAGGGGAGCGAGCGTTATTCCCTAAAGCCAAAACTGCATCTGAGTCCTGCTCTGCTCCTGCCCGTGGGGTGCAAATGGCTGCTGGCTCAGGGGCTGCACGAAGACAAGTGTTTCAGAAAGGGGCCACCTCCTCCAAATGTTTGAAAACACAGGCCTTGGAACGCCAATGGAATTTTTCTCCCTGGGTGCTCCATTCCAGCCTGCTGGAGAACACACTGAAGCAGAAGTTGGCTGATTTCAGGAGGACGTTGTTTGTCCACAGAGTCCTGCTCTTGTGTCACTCACCTCTGACTTCAATAACAAAGTGTTGGTGCACACAGAGTGAAACTTGGATTCGAGGAAGCCACTTTACAGTCAGACCCAGCTGATGCTGGTCTTGAGTCTCAGCAGAAAAAGGTCGGTCTGAATTACAAAAGGTGTTTTAATTAACCTCAAGACGTTGTTACAACTGAGCTGAGCTTCACCAGGGGCTCCATGAAAACAGTGTAGAGTTGGAGTTCCTAGAGTGTGGTCTTCTCTTGCAGGGTTTCAGGGGTTGGAGCCAGAGAAGATGTGACAAATAAATGCAAATGTTATGCTGTCCCAGTCAACTGGCACCACAGGCCGCGTCATTCATTCTCAAGGTGAGCTCAGCTTCTTCAGTACTCATGGAAAAAATGCTGAAATTTTGTTTCGGTGGGAGGAAAAAGCAAGTTAGACATCAGCTGTGACTGCCATTGTTCTATTTTTCCTGATTGAATTCTAGCACATTTTAGATCATGGCAGATAGTCAAGATTCAGTTCACTGTGATAATGAGGGAAACAAGAAAAAGTTCAGCCCATCAGACAACGGGCTGCATTCTGAAAATGTCAAAGCTACCTAGGAACCTTCCTGAAATCAATTAGATTTATTGCCTCAGTCTGCTAAGTTCATACATTCCTAATATATGTGTAAATCCCTTTGGAAAAATAGAATTTAGACTCCTACATCATTTCCATGCCTTTGATAATTTACCAGGAGCCATTTATAGACCAGAGCTGAAAGCCCAAGACTCTAAACATCACACTGGTTTTAAATTGAAAAGATGTTTTATGAAGTCTAAATATCAGTTTTATCACCCCCGTGCAGGCAGAATAAAGAGCAGTCTCCAAGGAGTGGTGACTCTGCCCTGCTGCCTTGTTCAGAGGCTGTGCAAGAGCACAATTCCATTTCATGTGGAACCTTCTGTCTGTGGAAAAATCCTATTTCTGCCCTGTGCCCGGATCAGAAACCCCTCACTCTGATTTTGTCCGAAAGTCTCTGATCTCTGCAAGTGGAGGTGACAAGAAGTAACAGTAATAATAATAAAAAAATAAAATAATAATAATAAAAAAAAAAATTTGCAAAGTTGGAAAAACCTGATCTGGATTCCAGTTTCTGAAAAACAGCTCATAATTTGACAGTGCTTAAACCCAAGGCTGGTTAAAATTGAGGTTCACAAACCCAGCCATTATTCCATGTGGTGCCTCTGCCCCGACCCACACGGACACACACACAGAGCTCAGGGGACAGCCTGCAGCCTCCACCATTCATCACTGACTCCATAAAAACTGTGCCTATTACCAGAACATGTCAACAACATGGGCCACATCATCTAAGGGATGCTGATGTTGTTTTCCTCCCCTTTTAGCAAAATAATAAACACTTACTTGCCATAGGAATTGGAAACAATTTATGAATGGCATGAACTTTGTAAGACCTTGTCCCATAGAAGGGACGTGTTTGATTTTTGTTTGAATTAATTCAGTACAGCCACCCCCAAACATGCAAATTTCATTAATCAGACTGTCTAGAGTAAGGGGGTTGACTTACAAATTCAATATTCAGAAAAAAAGAAATGAATGAATGTTGAGTTTTCTCTTATTTCAGAGCCTTTCAGACAATGTGGACCGGCATGGAAATGTTTTTTATGGCAACACTGAGGCGAAATAGTTTCCTTTCAATGGTGAATGAAAGATGAGATTTTTAGAAAATCTTGTATTTTATATATATTTGGGTTTTTTTATTGTCATGTTTCCATCTACACATGGAGAAGGACGTATCTGTGTCAGCAGCTGCACATATAGAAGGTCCCTGTCCCCAACAGATTCCAAGTTAAGCTCTAGCTGAGAAATGTTTATACATAAACAAGAAAGCTGTTTCAAGCAATCAGTGTTAGATAAAGTTACAGTTTCTTCTTCACCGGCTTATTTGTGAGCATTTTACCTGAGAAAGGGTTGAATAAATACAACCGAGGGACTTTGCAGATATTTATGGTGAAAATATAAAGACCAAAGTGCTTCTTTGTGTGTTTTCCCTGTTGGAGAGGGGCATCAGCATCCCGAAGAGCTGGGGAGGAAGCTGAGTTGTGACAGAGCTCCGAGGGACAGTGTGAGATTTGGCTAGACGGGCGCTGGGCCACCTTGTCAAGACTGCACTTCTGCCAAGAAGGGTTGGACCAGATGTGATAAACCATTAAATTAGGAGAGTCCTTTTGAACCCAGCAGCACAGCTCATACATGGGGTGCACATGTCCTGTGGTCTGGGGAGAGCACAAAGGATGCAAAAATATCCTCGACAAGCAGTCCAAGCAGTGGAGCTGTTCAGAAACAGGATGCCAATGGATGTTTCTTTTAGGGCGATGCAGAGCTCTGCTCTTGCCCACTCAGCCTGGCTGCTGCTTCAAAAAGAAGAAAAAAAACAAAGAGACATAGCACAAGCAAAAGAAGCCCAAATTATGTGACAGATATTTTGTGGGATGCATTGTTTTCCAAATTTCTTCACCTCACCTCAAAGAATTATGTTTGTTTTATGGATCACAAACGAGCATTTTTTTTTCTGTCAACCTTGGGCGCATTCTTTGGTGCCTCCTTCACACAATCTGAGCAGGAGCCTGAGCAGTTAATGACCTGAGCTCTTCTAATTTACACATACCAGTGACTTAAAATTCCTGCGTACAACCCTTACTGTACTGTCTTCCAGTACATTGGGGCAAACAATCCCATTGTCTCCCATATGTTTCAAACAACAAACATAAAACACGTGATTAAACTCCATAAACAAACAGCAACAAATCAACACCTCTCCACGTCTGGAATTTGTGGAATTTGATAAGCCACCCACTTTGCTCCCTCCCCATTCTTGTTATGTCTGTCCTCAGCCTTCTTCATCTTTTATCCCCACCCTGCTTCACCCAGTCTCCAAAGGCAGGCATTCATTGTTAATTAACTGCTGAAACAGTGCAAGCAGCTTGGTTCATGGGATTGAGATGGGAATGGAGCTTTAGCTCTGACTTTAAGCTGTTTTGAAAGGCCTAAAAGGCACATTTTCTCACTCAGGAGGAGAGAGGGAGGCAGGAAAGAGTAATGTAGAAGAGAGAGAGAGAGTTAGGGAATGTAACTGGAAAATGTCAAACCAGTAAATTGAGACACATGTCGTAATCAGTTTGAATGATAGGGGTTTTTGAAAAATCAAAGGTTCTGGTGTTGCTGGTACTTATGTGCTCCCAGATGTAAATACTTGCCTTGTATAATGTTTCTGGGCCAGATACTGGTCTCAATCAGAGTGGTGAAAATCTGGAATTATTCAGGATTAGTAAACACTGCCTTCATATAGGAATTATGATGGCATAACAGATTAGCTGTCTCTAATTGTACTGCTTTATCAAGAGCACTTAAAATTGCAAGAATGGTGAAAATAGAGACACTGTTAAAAACTACTGCCCATTCATTTTCAGTCAATGTTTGCTAAATATCTTGCCTGGAACCTTCAGTAGTGAATGGATAAATTATCATATTCTTTCCATCTGCCTGTGCTGTCTTATCTCACAGACTGTGCTTTCTTTTATTAACAAAACAAAGACATTAATAGGTGTTCAGATTCCATCTCTG
This sequence comes from Pardalotus punctatus, assembly GCA_013400915.1. NCBI lineage: Eukaryota > Metazoa > Chordata > Aves > Passeriformes > Pardalotidae > Pardalotus > Pardalotus punctatus. The sequence goes on from VZTX01014692.1 coordinate 13,216, forward strand.
CATGCAATCAGCTGAGCACTGGATAATTGAAATGCTACCCCTATCTGATTATTCCTGTTAAATATGCTCGATCCAGTGGGATGGCTCAGAATCTGGCTTGAGGTTGTCCTCACTAATTTTAGATGCTGATTTGGTAAGAAACTCTCTCAAGACTTCAGGGGCTGATATTTCTGTTCTGGATGTTGAGGTTGTAGCTGCACCCACAGTAACAATTGTTTGATATTCCCATTGTATTCTGCCTAACTAGAACATGATCTGTAGTTGTCCCCAGAAATCCATACAACATTCAACTTCTTTAGGTCTAATGTAATGTTAAGAACACTTCCAGGGAGTATCCTGCGGTGTTGCAAATACATTTAGCCTGTGCTGATCAGAAGTGAAAGCGTTTCTTTCCATAAAGAAATTAGGAGTTCTACTGCTGTCAAACTCAGCAGTCAAATGAAGCAGAAATTTAGTTCAAAGGCCAACTCCTGGAAGCATTTTCCTTTGCAACATTTCAAGAAGCAATGCTTCCCTTTTGGGACTGTCCAGGAGAACATGCCTATAAACTAAATGCCATGCCTTCTTAACAATGACAAATATTTCATGCCCAGTAAAAAATCTGGAGTGTGTGAATTTAGCAGCACAAGAGCAAAAAATTCATTCAAAGGATTTTTGCTGCCCTGTCTGTCCTGGGGAAGTCCAAATCTCTCCTCTAAGCAACACCCGCGTGATGAAATGAGGAATTCTCTTCCTTTTCTCTCACACAGCTTGCCCTGAGGCCAGGTATGCCGGTCCTAGGAGCTCCTGGATGGACCAAAGGAATTCGATTTGGGCGGAGTGGAACAAGGGAGCTGCGCTGCCCCGTCCTTGGAAGCGTCCAGGCTGGGTGGGCTTGGCGCACCCTGGGCCAGTGGAAGGGGTTCGAACTAGACGATCTAAATTTAAGGCTCCTTCCAGCACAAACTATTCCGTGATGCTCTGAGAGCAGCGTGCAGAGCCTCACATCGCTCTGCCCATTGCTGTGGTGGGACACAATCCATTCCCAAAGCAGCTTAACTTCCCCCAAACCGTGTTTCTCTGCCGCCTGCTTTTTCTTTTCCTCTCCAGCTTCCTCCTTCTCCCATGTAGTCATGGAGTACAATCCCTGTGAGGAGCCAGGCACTATTTGAATTGTGAATAAGAACCACAAGCACAGCAGTGAGAGGGCAGAGCAGAGAGATTGCTGGCTCCTGCCTCCCTGGAGTCTTGGGTGTTCTTCGAGCCTCCTTCAGATGTGCTAATAAGCAGCGAGGTGCTGAACTTGAAGCACCCAGATTTGAATATTTTGACCCACGAGCGCAGATCCAGCAGATACTCGGAGGGATTTACCTGGGAGTCTTTTCTCAGGTGAGCAGCAGCTCCGTACCCCGGAGGGGCCGTGCGGTTGCTCTGCCCACGGCTGCTCTCAGATCCCAGCACTTTTCCTGTCTGCGAGGGAGCTGGGGCTTATCAGCAGCATCTGAAACGTCCCTAGGATCTGCCGAGATCTTTTCGCCAATCACGGGGGTGTTTTTAATCACTCCGAACAGGAAATAGCATGCTGCATTTAAATACTGTATATAATTATCATGGGAAATATAATTAGGAAGCGTAATTAAATGGGCTTGACTGCCTATCAGGCTGTTTCTTGATTTTTCACTCAATCCAGCTGTTTCTCACAGGCTCTTTACTTTGAATACTGGTGGTCTGTGACAGAACCTCTGCACAGAATTGAGGAAGAATTACTTCTTTAAAGGCTGTTCATTTAATCTAACTAGGCCAATTTATTTAAATGCAATCATGACTTTTTCCAATACAACCTCCTGTACTTACTACTTTAGATGCTTCATTTTGGAATGTCTGGATTCACCCAAAATATTCCAGTTTAAAGGTATTATAAAACCCCAAGCATACACAGTCACTGCTGGCATGGGCTGGCTGTTTATTATGTGTTTGTTTAATGTGTTACACAATGTGGGCCTGATTCTTGATTGGATTTTCTTAAGCGCTACCAGTATATACAAATAAATGAGGGTGATAAAACAAGTGTGATTCATTACTCAGTACAATGCTGGTTTATGATGGTTCTTTTTCTTCCTGCTCAGAAAGGAAGGAATGAAGGGTTCTGAATTACTGGAGAGAATATTCTCTCTTCCCTCCAATAAAATCATAATACTGCAAAAGTAGGAAACATCGGGAAGGATATGTTGAGAAAATCAGTGTAATTACACTAAAAAATGCCCCTTCTTTTTTGTCCCAGTGGACAAAAGTTTTTTAATTGAGTCACGTGGGTGGCTGAAGAACAGTTTGCTGCCAGTGAAAGGGGCAAACCCATGCTCTCCCCTTCCTGAGAAGGACACAGCACTCAGGCCGGGGCTGGCACTCATGACCCCTTAGCAAGCTGATTCAGCTCCTCATGCCAGCAAATACCTAAACATCTTTTTTCCTTTTTAAAATTTTTTTAAAATTTTTCTCCCTGTGCTGTCTGAGAGAGCTGCCTTAGCTCCCGAAGGACTCAGATGAGCGCTGGTGTCAGTGCCAGGGGCCCGCAGGTCCGTCCGTGCTGGGGTGGGGACAGCGCGCTGCCTTTCAGCAGGAGCAGGCGCCTCGATGTGCCCAGCAGCCTCATCTGTCTCTACTTATCGCTGCAGTCATGTGGTGGAGGGAAAGGCTATCTGGAGATCGTGGTATGGCATCTCCACAGCCAGGAATGTTTGAGATGTTCCCATCCCACCGGCAGGCTTTGTTAAGTGATAGGAATTCTTAAAGCAAAAGAAAACCTATTGCGATTGGGGCGGTTTTTCTTGGACGGTGCTCATGGCCCTTTTTTGATGTGTAGGGTTTCATTACAGGGACATAAGCAGTGGCAGAAAATGCATTTTAAAATTCTCCAAGTCTCCAAACCTTTGCTCCCTGCAGGAGCCAACTGTGTCCTTTTTCTGGGGAAAGAGAGGTTAAAGTAATGAACAGTTTCCTCATGGTCCCTGGAGAAGCCAGGACTCCACATTTATAAACCATCCACACCACACCAACGGGCTGTGCAGTATTTTCTGAGCTTTAACAAATATTGAATACTTTGTGTCTTACTGAATATAACATAAAGAAATTGAAGAATCATGGCTGACATAATCACTGAATACCAAAATGCTTAAAGCTTATTTCCAAAGTGGTAGAAAAGTAGAAGTTTAATTTATAGGCATAGTGAAAGGACTTAGTTATCTTATTTCTTTGTGACAAAAGCTACAAATGCTTTTTCATTCCCAGTGTAGAGAATTTACTTAAACAGAAGCAGTAAAGTCAATACAAAGTTTCTCCTGATTCAGAGATGTCAGAGCTTCTCCAAAGTGTGACTCAAGTCAGCATGTCCTGTAGTCCAGGGAGGGAAGCTGGCTGTGCACTTTACAGATAATTAGCTGAAGAGCACATGGCTGATGCTGAGAATTGTATTCCCTTCCAAGCAGAGATGCCTGGCTGACCTGAGAACCACACAGCAGCAAATGGCAGTCAAGAGAATTAGGGGCCCTCTAATTTGCCCAGTGTCCAAAATGCCAAACCCCAAATTCCATGGTTTCTTCTCTAAGCATACAGTGGAACTAGTCAAAACAGCTATAAATACATTTCCCCTGTATCTGCACATTCCCTAAATAGTACAAATATAATTTTATAGCAATAACAGAGACTGGAACAGTGGGATTATCTGCTTGGATTCAGATACTTCTGTAGTTTAACTTCTGCAGTTTAACTTCTGCCATCAGAGTTTGAACTCTGAAAAGATTGTGAGTATAAATCTATTTTTCCTTTTACAACACAGCCATGTGTAACAGGGTGCCTGCTTGTTTCATGAACAAGCAGCAAACAAAACTGTTCAAGAGCAGGAATCATCCTACTTCCCCTGTAACCAGAGATAATATTGTCCCTGACTTCGAGGAAAGGGTGACAGAACCCTCTTTTATACACTTCTAAAATTACTTTCTCTATGCTTTTTGTTGTATTTTCTTTATATCTTGAGAAATAATTCCATCATATTTTCTGTGTTTACTCCTTTGTGAGGAGCTGTACCAGGTTAGGTCTTTTCAGGTTCTGAGAAACCAGAGAAATTAACTTTATGTGAGATTGTATCCTTTGACACAGATCTTCCTGAAGGAATAAAGGGAAGACAATCCCAGCAGAGGGAACAGCAGCTCTTTCATTCCCTTAGAGGGATCCTGGCAATCCCAGTGCCTTCTGAGGAGGAGCACCAGCACATTTCAGTGACCAAAGAGATTCAGAGCAACAGTCCAGCTGTTCACTGACCCAGCTGACTCCGGGATCTTGGCTTGTGGAGGAGAAGGACGCTGGATAGATGTGGGATAGCTTGTGCACTGTGGCCATACATTTTATTTTATGGTCGAGTGAGGTATGCATAGCACACTTGGCCAGCTTCCATCCTTCCCACTTGTTGATTATCCTCTGAAGTCACCAGTCACTTTTCTGCTCCCTTCAGCAGGAGCTGCATGGAGTTTTTCCTGGCAGTTTCCAACAACCATTTTATCTATCTTCTGTCAGCTCTTAGTTAGTACTAAACTGGACTTCAATAGACAAGGACAAAATCTGCCATGTAAGAGAAACTCTGTGTTTTCAGCAACTTTGTGATTAAGATGCTGAGACTGGGGCTGGTTTTGTGTACAAGGGCTGGGATTGAAGTCACCAATTTCTGAGCTGGTTCAAGATTCCTTGGTATCAGTGGCAAAGGGGATCCAAAGATGGAAAGAAATAGCACTCATGTGGAGTGTAAAAATAACACTCTTCTATTTTTCTTGTTAAAAATGCAAAAATGCAGAAAATATTTTGTGGAGGAATAAAAGTGCACCCTAATATAACCCATCAGTAGTTTTTATGGCATAAAATGATTTCCTGAGATACTGCCAGAGCTAAAACAGCACACACCTTTAAAAGACAAAGGAATGTGTTGTTATTGTTATTGTTATTGTTATTGTTATTATGTATTGATTTGAAAACCAAAATGTATTTTAGTTATTCAAATTACAGTAATTATTGCTTTAAATAATTAAGCTCATTTTCATTTCATGGTGTGCTTGAGGGAAGTAACAACATGTATTTGTAAGAAAAAAACATACATGGGAACAAGTGTTTCCCTGGAATCCCTTAAAGCAATGTTCCATGTTTTTCATGTGTCTGTCTCTTACTTCTGTTCAAAAAAGTGGTCATCTTAGAGGAATGATAAAAAATTATTGTGCATTCAGACATTCTTCCAGTCCCAATCCTGCAAGTGATGGAGCCAGTGGGGTTTGGGCTTTTCCCACACCGGAGTTTTTTTGCTGCTGAAGTTTTTTGTCTCTGTGGTGTGTGTGGTGGCACCCTGCAGGCACGACAAATCTCTCCCTGCCTGGGAAGAGCACGGGCAAAGTTTTGGCGCATTTCTTACTCAAAGGACAGACACAAATAAACGAGGAGCGTTGGTAGCCCGGCATTTTCAATGGTGTAACGTGGATTTCAGCACCGTGGCTGCAGCGTCCCCGCGAACGGGAGCGGAGCAGGGAGGGACGGCGCTCCCGCGGGGGCTGTTCGTGCTCGTGGGGCCCTAGGCCAGGGCTTGGCCGACGGCCACAGGGTTTGTTTCCAGACATCCGCGCTTGGCCCGGCAGGTGCGGCCGGGAAAAGCATCCCGAGGCCGGCATCAGGGCAGCCGGCCCCGAGCGCATCCCCGAGCCGCGCCCGCAGCGCCGGGGCCCGCGAGCAGCGAGGGATGGGATGGGCAGGGCGAGGCGGACGGGACAGCGACACGACGGGATAGAGACAGAACGGGACAAGGACGGGCTGGGACAGAGACAGCACGGGACAACGACGCGACAGCGACGGGACGGGATAGCGGCGAGACGGAACAGACGGGACGGGACCAGGACAGGACGGGACCAGCATGGGACAGGACAGAGACGGGACGGGACCAGGACGGGACGAGGACAGGACAGGCCAGAGAAGGGACAGAGACGGGACAGAGAACGGACAGTAACGGGACAGGGACGGGACAGAGAAGGGACAGGGAACGGGGCAGGGACGCGACAGAGAACGGACAGGGAACGGACAGGAACGGGACAGAGAAGGGACAGGAACGGGACAGGGACGGGACAGGGACGGGACAAGGACGGGACAAGGACGGGACAAGGACGGGACAAGGACGGGACAAGGACGGGACAAGGACGGGACAAGGACGGGACAAGGACGGGACAAGGACGGGACAAGGACGGGACAAGGACGGGACAAGGACGGGACAAGGACGGGACAAGGACGGGACAGGGACGGGACAGGGACGGGACGGGGCAGCGGTGGCGGAGGCGCAGCCCCGCCCCGGCAGCGCCCGCGGCTCTGATTGGCCAGTCCGGCGGGCGGCGCAGCCAATGGCGAGGCGCAGCATCCCGGCCGTTCATCAGACCGCACTCCCCGGCGGGACCGCTCGGCTCGGCTCGGCTCGGCTC
>VZTX01014692.1:19791-51174 GCA_013400915.1 Pardalotus punctatus
TGGCTGGACTGGGCTCGGCTCTGCTTGGCTCTCCTTGTCTCTGTTCGGCTCGGCTCGGCTCGGCTCAACCAGAGGCTCAGAGCAGCGTGAATCCTGCGGGGTCGCCCGTTAGTGCGGCTGGAAACAGCTCTTGCCTTTCCCAGCCATGAAGTCATTCCCTGGTGCTGATTGAAATCATCTGTTTTCAGTTCTCTGACAAATTAATTGAACTTTCCTCTGACTCAGGGGCCTTCTGACTTTTGAAGCAGATTTTGTCTACACGCCGTCTCCCAGACGAGCACAATTTAATTTTCTAAGCTTTAAAGGAACTTTATGTTTCCAGAAAGGCAATGAAAGAGGCATTTGTTCGGTGATAGCGGTGCAACTCCTGCAAATATGGCACAAGAATAGAAGCCTATAAAATGTTGATTTTACTGCAGCTGATAACCAGCCCCCAAACGTGTTAGATCCTGAGATGCACAGGACTGATAATGCGGCAGGCCAGGAGTTGCTTTCTTTCAAGTATATTAAAAGAATGCTCCTTAAATAACTGAGGGTTCTCACAGGGCAGAGCTGGGACAGCACCGAGCCTGTGCCCGGTTTGCTGGGCTGATCAAATAACTCCTGATGAAGTAGTTCCAGCTCTCATGCTCCAGCTCAATTTCATTCCATTTGGCTAAGCAGGAGCCGTGAAGTTCAGCTGGAGTCCAAATCCCTGCCACCCCTGAGTCCAGGGTTATGATCCAGCCTTCCCAATGGGATGGGTTGTTCCACCACTCTCTCCATCTCCCCTGGAGAACGCTTAAAACTCGCCTTTCAAACATAATGAGGCAAATTCTGCTTTGGGGTACCTGAGTGTTGCTGCCTGTGATCCTCATCTGGGCACATCCAGCCTTTGCAAAGGCTCAGGGCAGTTGTGGCAAGGCCATGCCAGGCTGACTGCTGTATAGTCTGCATTTTTCAGTTACAGCTGTTAATTTTTCCTGTTATTAAATCACCAAAGCACATCATTAACTCTGTGGGCTTCTGCTCTCATTTACTGGGATAGATTTGAGCACATGGTCATATCCTTTACTGAAAATGGAGTTAAGAAAATCTGCTGTTTTTCTTGGCTCATCCGAATTCTTGTTTAATTTTCTCCCCCACTCCTCCTCCACTCTAAAATCCAAACTATTTGTAAACATTAATTAATTAATTAATCTTCGAAATAATCCTGGGAAATAAGGGTGTTATTTGTGGTTATTCATATACATAAAAAAACAAGTGATATGGAAAGAATTTTATGAGGCTCTCAGGAATCAAACCCAAATTTTACCCCATGCTTCAGCTGCAGTGGCCAGGACCGCAACCAGCTCTAATTGTCTGCAGAACTTTCATCATGGGCTGACCCTCACACCATCTAATTTGCAGTTCCTACTTTGAAAAGTCATCTAGAGAGCACTGAGCTAATTGAAAAATCTGTGTTCTGCTGAAGTGCTAGAAAAGAATTAAAACATAGATACTAAAATCATAACAATAGGTGCCTGACATTTCAGCACAAAACCTCAGACCCAAACATTCCCAAATGCCAAAGACATATGTAAGTGAATCCAGACTGTTTTTCAGGCTTTTTGAGGTGTATCACAGAAAGGGATGACTATATTCGTCTGGACCACCTCTTCCTATTCAGTGTTTTCATTTTTTGTGAACTGGATGCGTGTAACCCAGTCCTGTATTCTCAGATTTTAACTCCATTGTGGCAAATTCCAGGTAAAGGGGATTTTGTGTCTTTTTCAGTCAAATTTCTGACTGAGTTTCAAATTCTCCTGGCAGACTCTTACAGTTTTACTTGACTAAGAAGGAAGCACAAAGGCCATCAAGCTGAGGAGTCATTCTTATGCCCTGGATGAAAGTTGCTGCTGCATGATCTTGAAGGTTAAAATGGGCACCTTTACAATGTTTTATGTCAATATCTAGTGCTAAAGTTTGTGAAAGGACATTGAAATGTTCTTGATTATCCTGATGTGCCCCTCCCAACCCAGCACATTCTATGATTCTGAATAGAGAAGTCTTGTTTGTGTCAGTCTTCCACACTCAGTTGTTCATCAGATTCCGTCTGCTGATATTTAGAGTTTCAGCTCACATCTCAATTATGCCTGATTTTTCAAAGTATATATATGTTATGCAACATAAATTTAGTTTAGTGTCCTGGCTTTTAACACAGTGGAAAATGCAGGTGTGCAATAAATGTACACACAGCCACTAGATATGACCCAAATATACCCAATAGTGTCAACTTGAAAACCATACAGGATGTGAAAAATAAAGGGGAAAACAGTGAAGCTGCCTCCAAAGCAGCTTCTTCCTTGGCACAGAAATCTGTGCTGGGCAACTTAGGGAAGCACAGCTGGGAGTGGAGCCACACCATCTGAAGGGTACAGCAAAATCCTTGGTGATAGCCAAGGTATTTTACAACAATAGTTACTTTGAACCGTGCTTCAGAATATCTGCACAGCTGGGAGGGAGTGAGGGATGAAACGGATTTTGGTACCTTTAAAAGAATTATTTTCTGTCATGCTTGCACAGGTTGTTGATGCAGAATTTGCTCCTGTTTTATTACAGAGGCCATGGATCCAACTATTACAGGAGTTTTTTTCTTCCATCAGCATGTGCCTTTAGCTCTCCAAAACACCGGCAGAAAAGCAGCCTCCATGGGTCAAATCTGTCTTATCTTTATCATGATGGAACAGTCCCCTCAACTTCAGCGCAATTATTCACAAATGAGACAAGTGTCTCAAGTCTCTTGCAAAAAAAAAAAGGAATTGACAGTATCCATGATTATTCCTTATGACATTGGCATTTCTGCAGCAAAAGTTCACTTTTCTGATCTAAACTGAGAAAAGTGCTCTTAGGGTGACAGATAATAAGGGAAATGAACTCAGGGAATCTTTTTTCTGGCTTTTAGGTGGTTTCTCTTCATCATTCTTCTTTTAATTTGGTTTATTTGCAAATGGAGCTTGTTCAGGAAGGCAAAGTGTTGATTAGCAGCCAGCACTTATTTAATAATGGAACAAAATTATTTTTGCAGTGAAGGAGAATTCACTTCAGGAAGAAACAGGAGTAACTTGTAAAGATTAAATCAACCAAACAGGAAATGGAATCAGTCCCGTGTGGTTTAGGCAGTTTCATTGCCATGCCAAGGGTGTAAATTGCCGAGCAGCTTTTGCTGGCCCACTGCTATTGGCTTTCCCTTCCCCCTGACTGCTCCTAGGTGTCCACCCCTGCCTGAACCATTCCCTTTCCACCTCCATCGAGCCCCTGACCTGCTCTCGGGGTGAGTGTGGCTGGGGGAGAATTGCTAGCAGCTGCTTGTGCTGTTTAGTCACCACTGCCACCAAGAACCACTGCCTGAGAGAGCTGAAAAATATTTGCAACGTGTATTTACAAACAATTGCTAGACAGATTTTGTCTGCCCAAAGCATTTGTCAAACAATTTTGAGCAGGAAGTAAATACAGATAAATAGATTCTCTTTGGACCAGGGAAAGTATATGGGCAGATTTTATGTTGTCTTATATGGCTAATCATGCTGCCATAATGTTAAATAAAGGCAATGCAACTGAGATGTAGCAGGATGGGGCTCTTTTATTTTTGCTTGGACCTATTCTGGTGATGTATTATGTCAGTTAAACATTTTAGGAAACAGAAGCCACTTCTCTATAGGAACTTAGCAGCAGAACTCCCGGCTAAACCACAGACAGTCCATGTTTAAATGGGTACTGATGCCAGCCTTGGGTGAATGAGTTTTAAAAGCAACATCACATAAATGTGTCTGAATAAAATAAGAGCAGATTGGAAGCAGTTCCAGAGACTTGAGTGAATGACCTTTCTTGCTGTTGCTGTTTCCAAATTTTTGGCAGACTCTCCCCTGACCACTATATTTCATTTCCATGCACCCCTGTACTTCCCAATTCCGGTCAGAAGCAGAAGCAGAAGTAATAAAATACCACAAGAAAAGCTATTCTTGTGATATTTCCGGTGCTACTGGATGCAGCACCAACAGGAAATCTCATGAGAAAGACTGTCCCTTCAGAGTTTCCAGGCCCCACTTTGGAAACCTAAGTGATTTGGTGGAAATAAACAGCAAATAAGCATCCTCCAGCTTGGGTGATTAAAACTCCAGCATTTCTGCTCCAGTTCCTCCTACTCCCGAGGTTATACAAGCCTCGTGACAATGGTAGGCACAGAGAAGAGTGTGGCTGGCTCAAAACGCTTTGAACCTTCCTTTCAACCCAGTTATGTGAAATGAAGGGACCTGCAGACCTCTCTTTTCTAAAATGCAGCAGCGTTGAGGGCTCACTGTGATTACAGCCTGGAGCTCTGCACGTGTCTGCTGATGCTGCTTTGCAGAAAGGAGGATGTCCCCCTCCCACTTCAGCCCGTGTGCTCCAGGAGCATTTCCAGTCTCCCAAGAGACTCAGAATGTGGAGAGGGAAAAGAGGAGGGAAAAAAAAAAAAAAAAAAAAAAAGCGACATTCAGGTGATTCTCCTCTTTCCTTTCCTGCTATTCCCCCCACCCTCATTGCTTTGGGTGCCACGCGTCTCATGCAGGGATGGGAAGGAGCTATGCCTATTTTGCCCTAAATATTAAGTTCTGGGTGACAATTCAAGTAGTTTGGCCACATGCTTGGAATGCTCCTTACCACTTCCAAGTCCAAGAACTGCCACCAATCCTCAGCCCACAGCAAGGGGACCTTTCCTTTGGCAGGGTAGCACAGGAGCCGCTCGGTGCTCACCGAGCTTGGCACTTCCCTGCCATCCTGCAATGTTTTGCAGCAGCTCTGCTGCTCGCTGGCTGATGGACAGGCACAGGCTGGCAGAGATGATGACTCAGATGTCAACCCTTCCTGAAGTGTCACCCTCTGCAGAATAAATGCCTTCCCTGTCGGTAACTGATACAACAGTCCCGGCCCTCCAGCTGCAGTACCAGATTGCATTTGCAGTGTCACTTTGGCCGTTAAAAAATCCTTGTCATTGTCATCTGCTGCAGCATCCAGCCTCCAGCCCATGGGAGTGTGGGCCTCTTTGTTTTCCTCACATGCAGCCAGGATGCAGATCTCCAGTGATGTTTGATGCTCAGGGCTTTTGGGGATGGAATGCAACCACTTAAAACTCTTTGGTTTGTCACTTTTGGATTTGCTACATAAGGCTCTGTTAATACAAACGGGCCTGTTTATAATATTCATCAGACAGTGGAAGAAATTCCTCTGATGTCTGTATAATGCAGCGAGCAGACTCCTTGATTATTAACATACTGATTGTGTACTCTTATTTCAGATGTTAGCTCAACGTTGGGGAGAGAGAGCTGGGGGAATAAAAAATGCAAGATGCATGACATGCTTGGGATTTGGTCTGCGAAACTGGAAAAAATATTTACACGGTTAGGTCGTGTTTTTAAGTAATTCTTTCCTTTTATGTAATATTTGGAGAAGCAGCTGAATTTTCAGTTCCTACCCAAATGAAGCCACACCTCTGAGCACTGGAACAATCACCATAGGAGAGGGAGTGGGAGAAACACGTCCCCATCCCTTCTTAATCCTCTCATTGATGTACTCATTAGCGCTGGCGCAGGGATCGTCTGATACCTCTGGTCCCTCCCCCAGCGCTTCCTTAAGCCTGGCATTTCCATAGGAACCTGCAGCCGGGGCTGGGATGCTCCGGTGAGTTCCCTGTTTGTGGCTGCCGGCTGCACCAACCCCTGTCACCACGTGTGTCTCACCAGACCTTCACACCAGCCCTCAGCCAAGGAATGCTGCGTTCCTTCATGTGACAAAACCCCTTGGAATAGCCAAGTCACAGCAAAGGTGCTTAATGCTGTCTGACCAGCGGTACCTTCAGTGGGCATCAGCTGCTGCATCCTGAGCGTTACCCATTATTTGCAATGCTTTCGTTTATTAATAAAGCCTTTTTTTGATGGCTTAGCCATAGAAAATCCAGCAGATCATTTTTTTCTTATTTATTTTTTTCATCCTGTGGGTGTTACATCTTCTTTTCATTTGCTGTTCGTTATTTTGGTGGAGGAACTTTCGCTTTTGGTAGGTTTCAGAGCCCACCCTGGGTATCCCCTGGATGGGCTGAAGTACAGTAGATCGCACATTAACTCGCATTAATGCGGAAATTTAGGATCCAAATAGAACTTGTCCTGTTGCCCAACAATGAGTCATTGTCCTTTTTCTCTTTTTAGCCAACAGCAGATTCAGAAGCTGTGAGACAGTTTCCTGCAGATAAGAGATAAATTGAAGGGAAACCTGGCAAAAAGATGATGGTCAAGCTGCAAGATATCATTTCCTCCAAAGCCTCTACATACTAATTAACCATTCCAAGCATATTTTCAACAGCATTTAGGGATTTCCTCATCAAAATAAACTTCCTCACATGTTATCTTCATTTTGACATCCGGTGTTATAGTCTGACATAAGAGTCAGGGTCAAAAATCCGTAATACTGGGTTTGTGTGTATATCTATGCACAAGCGTGTGCACACACACACACACTCATGACTGAAGCTGTGCCAGTATTACTCTGGAATTTTAATGCCTGATCCAAAGTGCTCTGTAGTCAGCAAGAGATTTTCTGTTCACTTCAATAGTAGCAGGATCGAGCCTCTGTCCTTCCGCATCCAGATTTTTTCATTTATGCCTTATGACTTGTTTATAACAAACTACAGATGGGCTTGAGTCATAAAGTTCGGAGTATTCGGTTTAGAGGCTTTGCTTTGGGCCCATCCCTTTAATGTACTGCTTATTCCAGACCTGCCTTTTAAAGAGGAAAATATTGTCAGAATGAAAGTGTATGTGCAATAAACAAACTTCTCATTTCCTTCCCCTCAAGTTGGTTTTTTGTTTTGTTTTGTTTTTTTTCCTTTTGAAGCTGATTTCTTAACCGGACAATTAGTTTTAGAGCTGCCATTGAATGCAAGCTTGTCATACCTGATTTGCAGTCCTTTCTGTTTCAAGCGCTATCAATTATTTTCTAACTAGACACTCCTGTGGGATCAGCTGTCACTAAGAGCAAATTTGAACACAATGGGTTGCTTCCTATTTCCAAAAGAATCTGAAGATTGTCAGAGCTTGACAGGCAGCTCCAGTTTTAAGATGAAACAGATAAGTTAGGTTTTCCTGGTAGGAGTTTTTGAACACAAGTAGATAAAGGAAGTATTGTTTCCAAAGAGGGGATGCCATTTATAGTGCAAATTCACGCTTATTAAGAACAAACTGCAGTTGCTCTAAACACACAGTCCAATGCATTTGCACTGCAGAGCTAATAAAATACTTATGAGTATTTTCAAATATTTCTGTAGACCCTGCACTTATAAATTAGGCTTTTTTCTTTTTTTTTTTTTTTCTTTTTTAATGAGGGACTGAGTAAACCATTAAAAAGATCAGTAGATGGTATCATGTAGCTGTTGTTTAGATCAAATACATGAGGCAATGATTTTATAACTGGATTCCTCGACAGTCAGCTAGAAGTTAAATTTGTGTCACTTTGTTTTTGAAGATGCCTCATATATTGTATGCCCTGGTAATTACTTGTGTATGTTGCTCATGAAGTTCAATTGCACATTGTTTTAAGCATGACACAAGTGAGAAGTGCCACAACTTTTAGGTTTAAGGGAGCAGTAACTTTATTTTGTGCAGTGCCAGGGTGTAGTGGTGCCACCATCGTGCAAAAAAATGTGAGAGTGTCACTGAATGTGCACTTGAGAAATAAATAGATTTTGGGAGGTGACACTGGATTAATGGTCCGAAGTTCTGACGGGTCACAGCTGTCCACAGGGGAGACTCCCTGTGTATACTGGGAAGACTCATTGCTTCATTCAGGAGAGAAAATTGTCCTTCCAGTCCTTTTCTGTTTGCAAAGCCAGCCCTGGCCCTTGGGGTGTCAACAAAGATACCATCTAATGCCAGGTTTTGATTGGTCCGTTGTGTGTCCTCACTGTGTAGAGGTTAAAGAACACAAGGCAAAGCCCTGAGTTATTCAGGTGACTGATCAAATGCCCAGTGACTTCAGGAATTAGTCACATGCTGCTACATCTGCTTTTTACAAGTGTCTTAGTGAATGAAAGACTTCCCACAGTACGTAGGAGGTCCTGAGCTCTCCATTCCCTGTGTGAAAATTGGCTGAAAGAGAATTCCTCCTCCCTCAAAAATCTGAATCCCTCATAACAGGAAATATGAAAGAACGTGGCTGCTTCTTTTTGCCATTTGTTGTCAGTGTGATATTTTAAACTTTCTCATTTTGAACATGTTCAGTAAAAAGCGACAGCAAGGAAGATAATATTCCATTCAGAATCATTCTAGCTGGGGAGACACCAAGGAATGCTAAATGTTGTCAGACAGGGAAGTGTTGTACAACCGGTGCTCCATGCTGATGGATTGTACCCAGAACGCATCAAAAGGAGGAATTTTGGCCACGAGGGCGATTCATGCAATCTACCAATCGGGAAAAGCAATGTTATTTTCACTTGCAAAATCATAGGGCTCCATTGCCACACTTTCACAATCACCAAATTAGAATCAGGTGTTAATTAGCACTTGTGTTTGGCAAGCTCACTTTATTGAGAACATTTGCCTTGGTCAGACTTTTGATTATTTTGGCTCTGAAACCTGGTTTACATTGATTTAATCATTAGAATACCCTCTTCTGAGGCTTTCAAATGATGCAATTAAGCGCAAATACCACATCTCCTGCACAGCAGCAGGGATCTGAACAGTTATGACAAAGCCAGGAGACAGAAGTAAGTGCAATTTTTTGCCTTTTAATGGGGTCTAATCCTGTAGGAGCGCATGTGTCAAATATTAGTATATACATTGCTTGCCCATTACTTTACTTGTACATTGTAATTCTCACACATCCTTGTATCATACTGAGTTTCTAAATGAAAAATATGCTGTTTATTGCATGGGGACATGACAGTCCTTATTAAATTTATCATTCCAACCATTACAGGAAAATCTCCGCCTTATGGTTGCAGCCAGGGAGCAAATAGAGGCAGAAATGTGATACAAACATGTCATCATCTACCAGAATTTCTGACCTATTCTCAAGACTTCTATCCAGAAAGAAGTTATTTAGGTTATTTCCTTTTAGAAGCCGCTCATCTACTTAGCCATGTTGCCTCTTCTGCTTTGCAACAGTATTTCAGAGAACTTGTTTGCACGTTTTTATCATGTGCATTATTGTGCCATTTGGAACAATTTGCTAGCAATTTAAAGCTACCTATCTTTTAATTAGCCTTTTTTTCCATTTCTAATTGTCAGTGTGAGGGTACAAAAGTAGATCAACAATGAGGCCTTTTGTGCAATTAAAAAGGCTTCCTCCTGCTGGTTGTGGTAGTGAGTAATAATTTGGTGTAGTCAGGTTTTTGTGTGAGTTGAATCAAGCAACAAATAATGGAGGAAAATTAATGTTATTACTTCTAGAATTATGCTGGGTCATATATTGTTCGTTTTTACACTTCACTGATGGTTTTGAATCAGATAGGAAGGGCTTTTGTAACTTTTCCTCATGCTGAGTAGTACCTTGCTCACCAGAGCTTCCAATAAACCCACTGGCAGCAGTGTCCCAACAGAGCTGAGGTGTCAGAGTCCCACTCTGTACTTCTTTATAATTTCATTCCCATATGACCGAAGAAAAACACTCTGACAAAAGGAAGCAGTTGCTCTGAGGAAGGCTGAATCTTTTTTTTTTTCCTCTGCTCCTTGAACAACTGTACAATGGTGATTTTTCTCAGATGAGTCATCTGCCAGGTTCCACGAATCGGCGCTCATGTTGTGGATCCATTAGGGGTTCGTACTTCTCCCCATGACAATGAACTTGGAGGGAGCCGTGGGGAGGCAGCTGCTTAGATCAAGTGGCAGTGTCCGTCCCCTCCTCAGGCTGCAGCCAAAATCAACAGCGTGTCTTTGCAGTGGGTCTGGGGAACGCTCTTACAAATATGGGATGTTTGCACTAATGACTTAGTCAAATACATCTGGAGCCCTTTTCCCTGAAGAAATGAAACTGATGGAATAACACAACACAGTCTCCTTATTATGTAAATCGTGAGGCAGAAGGCTGGGGACGGTATTTAAAGAAAACTGAGGAAAGCTGAAAACTTGCTCAAGTAATTTCCCGTTTTTACCCCATATGAGATCTTGCAGATGGCAGGAAGGAATAGAAAAAGCAGCAGCCTCCTGACTTCCAAATGTGAGACAGCTCTTGTCTCACTGTAAGATTTTACACCACTGAAAACCTGGAGTTAACCACAACAGAAGCATTTGAACGTAAGAAAATCAACCCAGACTTTATCTATACATCTTGTATGTAGAAAAGAAAGGAATAATGTAGGTTGTCACTTGTGCTGGGATTTTTGGAGGCATGAATTTGTCTTAAAGACATACTCTGGTTTTGAACCCAGGAAATCCCTCTAGCTTGCAAATAGAAATTTCCTGCAACTTGGGTGCAGTTTTCACTGCAGTGAAAGTGGGAAAGAACCAATGAGAACATTTTCTCTAATTTTTGGCTGTTCGTGTAGTATTCATCTTTATTTCATATAAAGTCAATGGTCAAATCTTTTGCTCATTTTATTCAAGTTATTTGGAATCATGATGTATTTTGGATCATTTTTCTTCAGTGATTTGTTTTTTCTGTGACATTCAAAATGTATCATCTATAGATGAATGTAAAGCTTTATGGGTTGTTTCTTGTGGATGAGGAAAAATGAACCTTGGTGCCATTTCCTTTCACTCTTAGCAGTGCCAGGCCAGAGCCCTGCCACAAAAAAAAACCTCAGTGGCTTTACATTTCTGGCACAGCAGGGTTTTCCCAAATAGATAAAGCAGATGTTCTGTGGCTCATTGTTTGTGGCTTAGGCATTGCTCAAGGCACCACCAGCTTTCACCAGCTTCAAACCAACATGACTTTTCTCACGGAAGAACAAAATTTTGCACCTTTAAAATCTGCTTTTTCTTCCCTCCCCCTCCCCCACCCCATTTCTGATTTATTTTCATTCTTTTAAAATTTCTTTCTCCTAATTTGCACTGTGAATCTCCTCTTTGGGGACCTGGAACTTCCAATGCATGAAGGAAAACTGTTTACATGGAAGAAAGCTATGGGTAGAAATAAGGAACCATGACTGGCTATAAGTAATGAAACGTAAGTAAAGGAGCAGGAGTTTTATTCTTCACTTTAAAAGCCCAGGATTTCATTTACCATCACAAAACCAGCAAATCATCATATATTCTCACATTCACTGCCCTGGTCCTAGTGAGCTGCTTAGGGCTCCAGCTGTTTACCTGTATAATTTCTTATAAATACCCACACAGAGTACAGAGGCTCAAATATTACTGTGGTTGAAGGCTCTGCAATGTTTGTGTGTCTTGCACCTTCTAAACCTACAACTTTCACTAATTCCAAGACCACAGGAACTTTTCTTCCTGAATGTGTGAAGATTCACTTGCACAAACCTTATTGCTCTTAGAGTATTTTGATCTTTTCACTTCCCATGAGCCAGACCTACTGGGGCAGTGTTTCCCCTAATGTGGATCTTTTTTCTTGGACATTTGTGTGGATTGCAACTGTTCTGTTGGAGACAGAAAGTCCTTCCTCCCATGGGTGCAAAATCCTTTCTCTGCACTGATGAGATCTGGGTTCAAGCAAGAACTTATTATTTCTGAAATATGGAATGCATTTGCTCTTGGAACACATGTCCTTTTTATGCCCCCTGGTTCATGAGCTGGTTGCAAAGCTACAAATTTGCTATAAAATTCCTTTTAAGGTGCAGTGCTGCTAGAAATTTGTAGAATAATGGAGATCCTTTCATCCTTTGTATTTAAACATGCAATTTACTTTAATGGGATCTGATCAGCCATTAAAACCCACTCTGTGTTTTATGTGCCTAACAAAAAACACACTTGCCCAAGTAAAATAGACTGCATGCAAGGCTCCAATATCCCTATTTATATTTAACATATAATGAGGTCCCGCAGAACTCTTTTTGTCCGGAGGGGTTTAAGAGCCCCAACATCACCAGTGGAAGGTGAAGGAAGCCCTGTGGCAGGAAAGCTGCAGCAGGGCACCGTGCAGGTGTAAGGTGGGGTTTTGGTAGGGTTTTGGGGTGGCAGTCCCAAAGAGGGGGCTCAGCTCCTGCAGGAGGGATGCTCCATCACATTTGTGTGGAATCTGTAACGTTGGATGTCTCTCTGTGACACTGGGAAGGAAGAATTTCTCAGTGCTCAAGGCTTGGCTGGAAGATGCTCAATAAATTTGAAGGTTGACTGTTTCCTTTTAAAATTGACTGATTTGCCGTAGAATTGCCTTTTTTTTCAATGCAGAAAATGTAATTTCTCATATAGTCCTTTTTGTTTTGCTTAGGCATGCCAAGTTTTGTTTGGTTGAGGGCATCAAGCAACAAGGGAGAATATCCAGGCTTGTAGTCCAAAGGCCTTTCCACAGGTCACCCTTTGCTCAAAAGCCCATCCAATTAGCTTTTCTCAAGACAACTTTTTTTCCTTCTGGGCTCTGTGCTCAGCTTTCTTTTTTTTTTTTTTTTTTTTTTCTTTGTCTGTAATTCCAAATTGTTTTCTCTTGCTTTTATTTTTTTTTCCCTCAAATGCGCAAAAACTCAATGACTGCTAAATCTACTCAACTGTCAACTTAGGTATGTGTTGGAGCCGCCATGGTTTCAGCTGTCAGATCCTGGGAATGTATTTACAGGAGGGCATCCTTAGTGGGAAGTCAAGAAATCAATTGCAAGAGATATTTCAAAGATGTTTTCAGACTCCGCAACTAAGAACTGATAACTCCTTTGATATCAATATTTCTCCGTGAATTTTGATGCCCTTGCTGTCATGAACATTCTAAAATGAAAGTGTTAAAACAGATTTTATTTTGGAAATAACAGCAATCAAAAAAACCTGGTTTTCAGTTTGAAGATTCTTCTGTGCATTGCATTTGTCATATCAGAGCTGAAGGTGAAAACTAAAACAACTTATCAAAACCAGGAGCTACATTTTCAGAACATTTCCATGCTTTTAAGTAGTGAATGGTTTTTGCTGAAGGCTTCATGCATCCTTTCAAGGAAAAGAAGAGTTTGATTTTTTTTTTTTTGTATTTGAAATCTCTTGTGACCATGAACACACCAACCTTTCCTGTCAGTTCGGCCAGGACTGCAGCTCATTGAGTCACCACAATTTTCAACACGATAGTGAAAACCCCCAAACTCTCAGTTTTTACACATATATGTGTTTAACGCTAAGGATTATATCTGTGTAACTAGTTTTAAGAGAGTATTTTACCGCGGTTGTCATGAAAACTAGCACATACCAGATTTGCCTTCTTGTTCTTTTTCAAAGCCCAAATCTTTTGGCTGACCAAATAATCCCAAGACCTCTAAAATATTCTGTGATCTTTCTAATTGGATACACTGATGTCTGCTGGAAAACAGATGTGATCAGCTGCAGTCGTCTGTGAGCTGAAAGAAAATACAGCATGTTTTTTTCAGGAAAACTTTATCAGTAACTCTACCTCCTTCCAAGGCATAGATGTAATCCATAAATAAAGCAGTTGCCATTTGATGAGAAGGAGGAAATTCTATCTTAGTCAATGACAGGGAAAGTGAAATGTGGTCACCCAGAGTTCCTGCAATTCAAAGCCAACTCATGCCCACTTTAATTATTATGATGTATGTTCCCGTTCAACTTTAATAGCCCTGCTTGTACGAGCAAAGGATCCCAATTGCCAGGGTCACGTTTGCTCTGTTTTTTTCCCCTCTGGTCTGGAGTTAGAAAACCTGCAGGAAGGACAAGGATCCTTTGAGAGGGCCATCTGTTCGCAGGGCTCTGCCTCCCCCAGGAGAGATTAGCAAAGCCAGGGTGGTCACTTCGGGCAGACCCCTGGAGAGCAGCAGAGTGGAGGTGGGAGTGGACTGGCCTTGTATTGTCCTGAGGAGCTGTGGGATTCAAAGCCAAAGCACGAGGGTGTTTTTG
Organism: Pardalotus punctatus; assembly: GCA_013400915.1. NCBI lineage: Eukaryota > Metazoa > Chordata > Aves > Passeriformes > Pardalotidae > Pardalotus > Pardalotus punctatus. Next base: position 33,774 of record VZTX01014692.1, read on the forward strand.
GAGAGGACTGGATTGGTGTAAGCATGGGCATCAGGATCCATCACAGGAAACAAGCCATTCCAGATAGATCAGTCGAGGAGGTGACTGCAAAAATGGTTACAGTTTCGTGGGTTTTAGTACTCACAATTTCAGCTTTCCTGAAGCCGCAGGTTTTTCAATCTCATTGGGATGTTTGAAACCAAAAATTTCACAGGTGGAACAGGGAAGAGAGATCTACAAAGTAGATTAATGGTGGAGTAATTTGTGTGTAGGATTGGAGAGGATGGAGACAGCAGGTGCTAATTGCTGTCGTTAGCGGAGGATTTGTCCAGAAGTTTAAGGAGTTTTGATTTAGTCCAAGCTCTTCACACTCCAGAGGGGCTGAGATCATCTGGCAATCATTTGGCAATCCACAGTGCATTTGGGCAGCACCTCTGCACTGGGGAAGTTATCCACACAAAAGCTGCCCGCTGTGTTGGATTCTCTTTGGAAAACACTGTGTTCCAACCCACCACTCTTTCTCTTCGGGCAGGGTGGGGTCTGTCTCGAAGCTCCAGGCAGGGACAGGGGGGCCACGCTGGTGTCTCCTATGGGACTCCTCCAGGGAATGCTGACATTGGGAATCACCAGGCTGCTTCTGGTCCTTCAGGCATTATTTACCTGACAGGGCTAAGGCATGTCTTGCTTTTGTGTGAAAATGTTAAGTCCTGATGGCAGCATGTGGCTTTGGGAGCTGTGATTATAGCCAAGGACCTAGAAAACTTGTGCTTTTATCTTGCTGCTTTCTAGTGCAAAGCTCTTGCAGACATCCAGCATACATAGGTGGCATGTTCCATTACAGATTTATAATTGGTTTTATCCACAGCAATAATGCCAGTCATCAAACTGAAATCAAAGCTCTTGCAGACATCCAGCATACATAGGTGGCATGTTCCATTACAGATTTATAATTGGTTTTATCCACAGCAATAATGCCAGTCATCAAACTGAAATCAAAGGCCAGTAAGAGTTTGATTTTAGGCTATCATTCCTAGCCACCTCAAACCTCATCCAGAATAAATTAAAAATTATAGCAATAAATGAATGAATGAAATAATTTTTTATCTTTTCAAAGGACACAGGCTCCCAGTTTCCATGAAAACTGCTCTGCAGCCAGCTGCTTCTGCAGCTGACATGTGCTTATTGAGCCAAATCCATATCTCAGGGCGGACCAGAGGGAATGTGTCTATTCTGGTTCCTGAGAAACAAAGCAGACAAGGGCTATTTCTAGTGGCCTTTCAGGTCCAGTGTGGGTGGCTGAGAACTATGAATCAAAGTCCTCCCTTTCAAACTGAACCCAGTGATACGAATTTTGAACAGGGCTTGCAGACTTAAACCCAGGAAAAGAAAAACTTGAGACAGCTTGTGATGAAACAAGCAACTCTGCTTCCTGGAATATTATCTTCAAGAAATGGGGGAAGCAGTAAATAAGAAAAAAACTCAGAAGAATGAATTTAAATATTAGAGGACACTAAAATCCAGGGAAAATATCTTGGCTTGTTTTCTTCAAAACATTGTGATAGGCTTCTGATAAACTGGGAAACACAAAAAAAAGCTGTCAGCTTGGGTCAACAAACAAAAAAAATGCTGACAGATGTATGGAACACTCGCCTTTTTTTTTTTTTCCTTTTTTTTTTTCTTTAAGAAGTTATACAATAAAATCCATCCGGTGTATGTGACTATGATATGGGGGAGGAGGGAAGGAAGGGAAGAAGGTTAAAGACTTTCAAACCTGTACGTTTAATTATAAATATGTATTTCTTATACAAATTATTTTGAGAGATGCTTATGCACCTCAGAACTGCCCCCACAAAACCGTGAAGGCTGAATTGTCCTTTTGAGATGATGTGATGCAATGTTCTTCATTCAGTGAGAGAAGCACCTGTGAATCCTTTCTTTTCTGATTCGCTTTATTTCTGAATCCTGGCTTACCCTAAATAAGATCTGAAATGGTTTCTCTTGAACATTAGAGGGTGAAGGAGCAGAGGCTGCATTGCATTTCTGAAAGGCAGTCTGACGATCCACAGTAATATATATTTGCAATTCTCAAAGTGATAATGTGCTACAGCTTTAAAGCATTTAAAAAATATATAGACGTTGCAAAGGAAGAGGTATTTCATTTTTTGTCAAAGAGTAGCCATTGATAAATTGCTGAACAATGGGAGCTGCACACACTGGTAGTGCCTGGACTTAGGGTGAGCCATAGCATTCCATAAACTTGTAGAGCTCCACAAAAAGTGCTGCTATTGGGAGGCTGCATCACCAAGTATCTGCTCCCTTAAACCCCAGGGTAGAGGAGAAATTTTCATGGAGCTTATAGTGATTTATAATGGGAAGCATAGGCTTTTTCATAGACATTGTTCTCAGTGACAGTGTAAAGAAAGAGAGCACTAAATCTCTTCTCATCATAACTAATGATTAAGTCAGCAGCTTTTTTGGCGAATACAGAATGCCCTTCTACAAAAACAAAGTATTCTATTGTGATGTATTACATTTAAAAAAAAAAAACCCATAAGTATCCCATAAGGCTATTGCAATATTTTTAACTAGATCTTCCCTCTTTGTCACCACATTGAAATAAATGGAATGTGTCAGACTGAGTAATGCTCTTTCAATAAGTTTTTAGGAGCCCACTTAGAAGTTTGGCAAAATATAAAGAAACGAGGAAAACTTTCTCAGGATCCTCTATGGCCTGAATGAAAGATCAGTCCATTAAGGAGAAAAGCTTATGCTGATGCTGACACTAATAAATGGGACAGGGAAGGAGATTTCATCTCAGTTTGGCCTACCTTGCTCCAAGTTTGCTGCCTCAAGTTGCCCTGTGAAATGAATCAGCCAGCTGAAGATGATTCATTGCATTGCAGAGTTCCCATCAATATAACGGGGAAATCAGTTTTGTGTGAGTGTTCCAATGTGAACCAGCCCTCAACTATTAGGAGCCAAAGGGTCAGCAGTTGCTGAAAAACTCACTCCCCTGCATCCACTGTTTGGACCTGGATTTGAACTACGCAATTCCTGTTCCTTCAGAGGGCATTTCTGTTACTCAGCCTGGATACTGAACTTGCTTGAGCATCATACTTAATTTGGCAGAAAATACCATCATTTTGCTAGGTTGTTCCTTCTCCAGTGGAAGAATTCCTTAATTTCACATGGGATGTCAGCCCTGATGAAGTCAGTGATACTACTCCTACAGCCATCTCCAGTTCCAGGCTTTTCTACTCCCTCTTTTGACCCTTGAGGCAAATTTTTAGAAGGTGGACCTTCACAGTTAGATCTAGCTCGGATTTTAAGTCTCTCTTGTAGGGAATATAAATATGTCTTGTAAGTATGTTTTATAAATATAAATATAAATATCTTTTAAAAATATGTTGCCTGAATTATTTTATGCCCCAAAACACTTAAAAGACCTACAAACCTTCTCAGTGCTGCTCAGATGGAAAAGATTGTGGTAGTATGGCAATGAGATAGAAATGTGTTTAATCATTATCCCTCAGATAAAGGTCAAACTTTAGGGGTCCATTGAGCTCCATGTTGCAAGTGCCCTGTTTTAATACCCTCTGTCTTTCATTCTTAAGGAAAAAAATAGATTAATGAGGGTCCATTTCCAAGAGATTCTTCTTTTGTGGCGCTGATCCTTACAGTGTATTCTTACATTATGTTGTTTAAACATTTCAGAAATGTTTGGAAATCTTGCTTAGTAAGTCCTTTTTCTCATCTTGAGTGGCAGCATCTGGAATCCTAGCCACAATTCATAAAAGTTGTGGTTGGGTAAATTGGGCCCTCTTTGGATTTGAGAATCCTTCAGTTTTCCATTCTCCCTCCCTCCCCTTTGCCTCACAAGGGTCCTAGTCAAGACTGGGCTAGAAGAAAATCCCATTAGAGCCTAATGCTGCTTCTTTCCAGAGGGAGTCACTAGAAAGTAATTTATTTCTTCTTCAGCGTGCAACTGGAGGTACTAATTTGTCACAGGCCTGTGCACGCTGGTGCCACAGCCTTTGTTATCCCTGGGATGGGGGGCTGAGGTTGTGACCCAAAAAGTCTATTCTTCTGCCAGCCTGGCCCTGTTTGTTCCTTCCCAACTCAGACATCCAGGTCCCCAGGACACGTAAGGCTCTGCTTATGGCTGGAATTCGTACAGTGCGAGGTACCAAAAGGCACAATTCTGCTGCCTGCCCCTATTAGCGTCAGCGAGGGGCTGTGGTGAGGGCACCGCTGTCATCTGCACTCTCTGGGCTCCTGCGCCATGGGCAGCTCTCATTTTCAGACATGCTCTCCTTCCCCCCGCCCTGCCCTCCCCTACTGTTGTGTCTTTCCCATCGGGGGAATTCACCCGCAAGTTCAGATCACACACACGTCAGGGGGATGTGGCGGAGAATTGGCCCTTTGTGAGCGTGTGAAGGATGCTTTCCTTGACCTGTCAGGGAGCATATTTTACTTGATGAGAAAGAATGCTGGGCCAAATTCCTCCCTACTGTACGCAGGCTGCTGGAAGCGGCTGTCCATCAGGGGTGCGCACGGCCAGCTTTGGCCGGTGCAAGGTCTTCCGAGCAGATGACGCTGTTCACAATGTGTTGGCCGCTTTTACTGCTCTCTGAAGTGATGGTGGGTGTTTATCCCAAACAATGCAAATGGGAAGTCATTTGTTTGGGAGGGCCTAATCCTGAAGCCCTTATTTGGTGTTTACTGGTGTTAAATTCAGCCTTTACTCAGATAAACTCCAGTTGAATTCACGGGGGGTTTGCCACAGTGAGGGCAAGAAGAGAGCTGTGGGAGTGCGCTGCTTGTTTTTGGCGCCAGCACAAAGATACTTTGGGTTCAAATACGCGCTGAGGGGACGGGAGGCGCACACAATGACTGTCTATATGCACGCAGCACTATACGTGTGCGCATGAACACAATTGCGCACTAATCTAATCAATACATTCATTTCTGATTAGAACATAATTACACATCCCAGGAGGCTGGAACAGAAAAGTCCCATTAACCCCTCATGCCCTTTTGGGCTTTCCTCTGCCTTTCCATCTAACAGACCTCTGTGTCACTCCACTCATTAGCAGTTACTGTCTATGACATTGTTACATAAATAAGGATGTCGACCTGTCAGAATGGGTCACCCAATTCTAGGGTGATGATAAATATCTGTCCCTCTGAATTAGGCTAAAGACACCAGAGTACAGGACAGCTACTGTTGATTATTGGATAGTTAATGTATAGAGGACAAAAGGTGCTGAGGCCTGGTCATTTTTTGGATCATTAATATGGATTTAGGCCTATTGTTAAAAAAAGAAAAAGCACATGCACACACAAAACTAGGTTAGCAAGATCATGCATAACTTTCAATTTGGGATAGAACGTATGGATGGCGGGTACATTCATGGTGCTGAAGGTGTGGGTGGCTTTTACATCAAATTCATGGTGCTTTTAGATAAACAGCCAAAATATTTTAGGGCTGGGCTGAAAACAGTTCATGCCCAATGCCCCTACTACTTACAAGGAGAGGGGAGGTAAAAGGCACATGGATGCCTTTAAATCAGCAGAAATAACTCCAGGAAGGGGAATATGCAATAAAACACATTCTGTTCCAAGGCAACTGGAGAGTGCTGAAGCATATCTCATGGTTTGCACTGAAAATCAGTTATTGCCAAGATTCTTTTCTCAAACTATGCTCTATTTTCAAAACACCTTTTCCTACCTAAATAATAAAGGGACTGGAGAGTATCTCTAACCCCAATCCGTTCATGTAGTGATTGCTATCTTTTGGCATTAGTGACAGGTTATTCCTTGCAGGTAGCACTGAAGTGTGATGCAACACATTGCTTTGATTTTAATAGCAGATGGTGTAAAAACATCAAGACAGTTTGTAGACAGAGGCTCTTGCCATTCCAAATAAGAATTAAGACCCTTTTCCAAAAGACTCAATGCTGTAACTCTCATGAATGAATTAAGATTCTTTCTGAGAGACTCAGTGCTGCAGCTCACTGAAAATGTTAAGCGCTGGGCACAACATCCCTTAGGATTTGTTTATCTGAAAGTCTAATCTCAGCACCCACAACTTTCCCGAATTCCATGTCCCAGGATCAGACGGTTGTATCAGCGTCTAGAATTTATTAAAATTACTTGCTCTGAGTGGCAGACCCAGTCTGGTAGGGAGCCAAGTGTCCTGTAAAGAAGTCGGTGTAAGTACAGCATGTCTTGGCAGAGTCGGGGCCCCCAGTTTTCCTTCACTGGCCCTGACCTCCGTGCAGTGTTACATCCTTTACCTCCTGCCACGGAGCTGCAAGAGAGTGGCTACAGAATTGGCTATTGGGAAGAAATCCTTCCCTGGGAGGGTGGGGAGAAGAGAAGCTGTGGGTGCCCCATCCCTGGAAGTGTTCCAGGCCAGGTTGGACAGGGCTTGGAGCAACCTGAAATAGTAGAAGGTGTCCCTGCCCGTGGTGGGAGGGTTGGAATTAGATGATCTTTAAAGTCCCTTTCAACCCAAACCATTTATGGATTCTGTGATTCTTCTAGAGCAAAGCTCTGACAGATGACGCTACAGTCCATGCACCATGTCAAGGTAGCTGTAATTAGCTCGGTTTCCCCATTCCTCATTTCCTCCACCCTCAGGGAGCAACTGTTTCAAGAAGTGTCTCCATTTCCCCAGCACACTGCTGTATGGAGAAGTTTGGCTAGTCATTCTAGTCTGAAAATTCAGTCTCACTGCGTGCCAGACCTGGGCACAGGATGACCAACAAGCCAACTCAAGACTGCAGATTGGAGTAGACTGAGTTCTGGCTTGCTGGTGAACATTCCCATCTTCATCCAGGTTAAGCTACACAGGTCTGGAAAAAGACAGTGTGATTTGATCAGAAATAGGAATTCATACAGCTCCTGAATTTCCCTGCTAGAGTAAGACTCTGGCAGCCCTTTGGGAAAGTACTTGTGTTGAATCAGTGCTGGGGCACAGGGAAATCTGAGCAGATGTGGATGCACTGCGGGCTCAGTTGGGTTTTCCTTTTCATTTGACAGATAACTGTCTCATTAAGAAGGTAGGAAGGAGGGAAGGGAGAGGGAGAAACAAGCTACAATGTGTTCTGGGTAAAACACCTGTGTGCATCTTCAGGTTCAAACTTTGGAGTGTGCAGCTGTAGCATCCCCATCCCAAACACCTTTGGATTTCAGTGACACAGGAAATGTAAGTTTTCAGACCCTCTCTGGCAAAATATCTTATAATCAGAGGATCATTAGGGTTGGAAAAGATCTCTAAGAGAACTGAGTCCAACTATGAATGATGGTTGAATGCATTCCCCAGTGTCTTCTGCAAATGTGACAATAGTTTTGTAAGAAATGTTACATGCTCTCATGACGTGGGGGTTTTTGAGGGTTGCTGTTTTGGCTGACAGCTCAGATTCTAGCAGAGCACCCCAGCTTCTACAACTTGACTTAAGGGACAAACGCTGGAGTTGGTCTGTGTGGCAGATTTATAACCTAAGTGGATGAGACACACAAGGGAAGGTCTAATGTATATATACTGATATATAATGTTATACCCAAACTGTATATCAGCAAAACGTATCGAAAAGATTTAGAAACACTGTGGGCATCTATAGTTCCCCATTCAAGCTGCAGTCCCACATGCCATTTTTTTAAACTGCACCAGATTCTACAATTTTGTGATTATTGTTGTTACTAAGATTCATGCTACTCTATAAAATAAAATTTTAGAATTAGTTTTCCAGGTTTGTCTGTGAAATAATCTGCAGATGTGTTTCTGCTGCAATATATATTTTCTCTCCAGATTTAATTTGGCGGGGGGGGTGGAATAAACCTTTCAGTATCATTACAACAACTAAAATTTGAAGATGTTTCAATCTGGGATTTCCTCAATATGTGTTTTAATATGTGTTGAAGATGATGTTACAGGAAAGACCAGTCTCTTGCATGGCTTGGAAGTGCAGGGTGCTTGCTAATACCTCTGTTTCTTAAAACACCGTCAGTGTTCTCACTGATATCAGCTATCCTCCAGTATTGACACCCATTCTGTTGAAATGACAGATTTGATAGTCTGTAGGAAATACATAAAAACCATAATTCAGAAAAATGCACTTTGTGCATTATTTCTTTGTATTTGGTTATTTCATAAATATTTTACAGGGCTGGTATAGCTCTATTAGCTTGATAGGGGAGAACCACGTCAAAATATAAGTTAAATAATGAAAATATATTTCTTTCCTTTTTAGGGTTGACTGTAAAACCCCTTGTGCATACACACATGCTACATTTATAAAAATAATTCCTAACACCCACTAAAAAAGTCTAATCATAATATCTCAAATATGTGGCCAATATAGATGGGATTATTTTGCAGCAGTGGGTTAAGCATATTGCTGGCACAGAACTCCAGGACATGACGATATAAATTCACAGAAATAGTGCTTGCTAATGCAGTAAATGACGACAGCTGCTGTAACTGCTGGGCTCAAAGGGAGCTCTATCCAAGAATAATGAGTATTTCCCGTTGCATTTCAGAAGTGCATGCTTTGCACATGTGAGGCTGGGTCATAACTCAGTCAGTCTCCTCCGTTCACTGCATGGCAATGCTGGGGGGAATTAATTAGGAGTCCTGAGTTAACTGTGCACATACTTGGCATGAGAATTCCAGTGAGGCACCCAAGGGATCCAATCCCTTGGCACAGCTGTGGGCCAGGTACCCCTGGCTCACCCCAGGCAAGGGCGCCGCTGCCCCAACCTGCCCCGGCCAGAAAATTCTTCAGCTTCTCCTGCAGCCCACGAACAATCCACCCATCTGTGCCCGAGTTTTTGTGCTCTGACTACCTTTCCAACAGGAACTGGACTGAGATCACTGGCTTATTCTAGTCTAGCCGCTGAAAGGCAGCCTGTTTATTAAAACCATACTCCCTGTGAAATGCATCTTTGTCCATGAAACAGCATGGCCATTACATAATAAGTTGGTGATTTATGGTTGTCAGATAGTGTGTTTGCAGTAGGCAAAGCGGTAGACCTGGAGGGATCAGGATTTGTCAGCCCAGGGCTGCCCATCTCCAGGTGCTTTCATGCTTGTTTGCTTCACTGAAATACAATAATTGATGGGACTTTGCTTCTTCAAGCATGAACAGTGCTGCTTCTGCCACTGGGTGAGGCAAACCCAAACCAGCAGCTGTAGTGTGAAATGCATCAGAAGCATCTGAAGCACCTGGACACCCCCATGTCAGAGTGACATGAGAATCTACCTCAGCTGTCTCCAGAGCTCAGGAATTGCTAGCAGGCTTGCTGTGGCAGGATGGAGCACCATGGACATTAATTTACCCTGCTGAGAAGTGCTTGAAGCGGTGGTTCCAGAAACATTTTTCTCTGTGGCACTTTTGGCTCCAGCAAATCATGCTGCCACTGCCCAGGGCTGTTTGTGGCAGTCCCTACACTGCCCTCTTTGTTCTGCATGGGCATGGAGGGGTGGCAGGAGCATGGGAGCAGGCAGGGGAGAGCCAGAGTGGACATTGCCTGCTGACGCTGACTCCATGTCCTGGAGAAATATGTGTGTAACCACAACCCAAAGGCCAGGATGAGTAAGCTTATGTGAAAGTCTGTGACTAAATCCTTCTGGAGAATAGACTCTACCCTCTTTCAGAAGTGTTACCCACTGCTAGTAGAGACTGGATCTCTCAAAGAAAGGCAAAGGGCTGTTCAATCTCTTTCTTTAAGTGCATATCACCATCTATCAAAGGAATCACTGGCCCAGCTGCTGTTGACTAGAAGATGTGAGCTTTCTCAGTAAGTGATGGCCATAAAGATTACACTGCCCTTACACCAGTGGTTCCTGGTGTTAATCTGATCAGGGCCAAGTACAGGAGCTGCTAATCTGTGCCAAGAACATCTCTTTCTCTTCCATTACCTGAGTTAAGCCTATTCCCTGAGTGTTCATAAGAATTGAAGCTGAAACAAAATATGAAAAAGCAAGTGTGTTACAGGGCAATAGGAAACACAGCTGGTGCGTGCCCATTGTATCAGTTTATCTGAAAATTTGGATGGTGAAACATTCCTTGCTTCCTTGACTGTGTGTTGTCAAGGGGGTGTGTGCAATGCATGGGAGCAGCAAAGGGAGCCGAATTCCCGTGAGTGAATTATCCGTTATGAGTAACACAACAGCCCCACACCAGGGAATTTAAAAATATTCAAATCCCCTGGCGTGCGTGTCACCGGCGTGGTACCAGATTGTGTCATTCAGGTGTGATGCAATAAATTGCCTGAATGGCCCCATGTCCCATTATAGGGTGAGTGTGCAAAGCCCTCTCTGCCTCCAGCTCCACAAGTTACGCCTGGAAAATGCTTATTTGCCAGTTTGCCCCTCAGTGGCACATGCAAAAACCTCCACTCTTGCACTAAATCCTGGGAGTTAGGTACAGAAGTGAGGTACAGAAGGAAGCAGACGTCCAGAGGCAGGTGACAAGAGGCCGACACTTCTGAGCCTTTTTACAACCCGAATCTGCCATTCCACTGTCCCTATGACAAGTGGGTCACTTGTCTGCCTGGCTGACCCAACCCCAGAACCACATCAGCAGGTGTGGCTGGGACAGCGGATGGTGGTGCTAATCCTGAACAGGGCCAGCCAGGAGCATCAGCCAGGAACTACACCCCAAGTTTTTACCAAAAAAACCCCAGCTCTCTGTTGACAGAGATGCTGGAGCCTTTCTAATGCCTGGAGCCAAGCGTGCCCCACGCCGTGATCTCGTCAGATGTCATGGGCTAACCCAGGGCTTCAGTGGAGGCCTTTTCCAGTGTGGATGGCAGGTGCTGGTGCCACCATCAGTGGCATGTTTTCTTCTGAATGTGCCTTAAAATATGCCTTAAACTCACTACAGTGTCTTCTGTAGGCGCCTACTCCAGTAACAAACTTAGTCTTAACTTTTCCTGTTCACGTGGCCATTTTTTCATCATTTTTGCAAAAGTGCATGTGATAATTGTAATTAATGACTGCGCTTGTTGTGGTAGGGCAAGCAGACAGTGCTGCAGGGTGGATCTCACCTCCAGCAGTCCAGGAGGGGGGTGCAGGCAGGAAACAGGGACGTGGTGTTCCCCAGCATCAGGCAGTCCCATTTTTGGCTGGGGTTATGGGAAGTGCGGCCATGAGAAGAAAGCAGGGGCAACAGGCACGTCCTGAAGCTGTGGTGGAGGCAGGGTGAAGGCAGAATGACTGATTCTCACTGTAGGAAATGTATGTGATAGAATCCAAGCAGGGCAGTGGTTAGAAAATTAGCAAATACATAATCTGAGAAAACATTGTTTTCCAGGCTACAGAGCCAAGTTCTCTCAGGCACTGATGCCGTTTACATCCATGAGAGGAGAAAATATCTGCTCACACTGAAATATGGGATTTCCACTGCTGAATTACAATTCTGTGCACTCAAACATATGGCCCATGTCCCCCTGACCCCACCAGGAACAATTCCACAGCTTCTGTCATAGCTGGCTTGCCACGCTGGGCTGGCAGGATTTCCAGATTTGGGATAGACAGTTTCTGCTGTGTGACCCCATCTTTTCTGCAGCCCTTTTGGTACATGCAGAAGGACATCCTTTCCCAGCACTCATTCACACCACTGGAACTCTCAGTAACTTACTACAGAGCAGATCAGCCCCGTAGCCTGGGGTTTTTCTGTGCTAATTTCCTTGGATACAGCACACACCTTTTGTCAGGATGGACAGACTTGCTGGATGGGCACATTCATTGCCTGCTTGGGCTGTATCCTGCTCTATGAACTTGGCTAAAAAGCAGCATTTTAGATTTATCTCAACTGCCAGTAAAACCTTTCACTCAGCTCTCACAATAAAGGGGTGCACAGCTCCATCCATCAGTACCCTTCTGGACCACCACACAAATCTTTGAAACACAAGACATTATTTAAACAAGTGAAGATTCATACCCAGTTATTCAAAACTCAGTACCATTATTTCAGACTTTATTGATATTTTGCTTGTTTTAATTTTGGTACACTTTCTGTGTAGAACCAGATATGGAGGTATGCACAGATTTATGTGTGTGTGTGTGTGTGTGTGTAAGTAGATATAGATATAGATATAGATATAGATGATATAGATACAGATAGATACACACACAAGGGATCAGAAGAAACTGGTGCTCTACGGGATTTCAGAGTCCTGACACTGAATTTACTCTGTTTGTGCTGGGATCAGATCTGGCAAGGGCTGTGCTTTGCCTTCAGTGCTCATTTCAAGGTCTCTCTGAAGTTCCAAAGACGGGAGTTGTGTTTTATTCCCATTATTCCTCATTTTCCCATGCTTGTTCACATCCAGGTTCCAGAAGAAGCTTCCAGAGGAAGTGCCAGAGTCTTATTAGGGAGAGATTGTTGTGCTTTTTCTCCCCGAGGAGGCCTGGTGAGATGTGAAATCAGCATCACGCTGCAGCAGAGGCTCAGAGGTGAGGGAAACAAACAATATGGAACAGCTAATAGGAAGAAGGAAAAGTGTAAAAGAGGTACAATGCACAGGGATGTAAAGAGAAAGGAAATGACAGATGAATATAGTGGGTCTTCCTTGATTTGCAGTGTTAATTATATTCCTGTTTGCATTTGTCACATCATTTAACAGTGACCTGGAAATGATTATTTTTATTGCATTTATGCTTTTCATCACTTGTTGATGATTCACAGTGAAAGATTAAAAGAGATCACAGCTTGATTTTTTAAAAAAATATACTCATTGTTGCTGTTCTATATCTCAAGCTTTCTGTACACACAAAATTTTTGCCAGCACAGCTGAATTAGTTTAGACGGACACTGATATGTTACTGTACAGTCCTTGTCCTACAGAAAGTCAAACTCTCATCAGCATCTGCTTTGCTCAGTGCAGTCATTTCAATAGCTGTCTAAACTTTTCCTGGCAGACAGGTTTTCTAAATGTCAGGAAGACAGAGATTTGGGAAATGCAGAGTGGAATTTTACAGGCAATACTTACCTGTGCTAAATAAAAAAGGTGGCAGAGGATTTAGTTAGATGATTTAGTTCTTTAGGCAGAAGATTTGCAGTTCATCTTCGAAGGAATTTTTTTTTTTTTTAATGCACATTATTAATGTGCTCCTGTTTAGTTATGATTGTTGTCTAATTAACTGGATTTTCCTTACATTTGCTCATTACATCACATTGAGCTCACAGAAACAGCTGGAAAAATATTATAAGCATTTATTATACAGAAGTGAGGAAACAAGCATGTATGTCTATGTATTTATGGGCACATGTAGATTAAAATCCACACAGCACATTTTATCTGGGAGACGGCTCTCCCAAGGACATGGATGACAGACAGGCATGATGGATTTAAAACACCACAGTAAGAGGTAAAAATAAATCCAGAGATCAAACAGGAAAACAGGAGAGAAGATAAGGAGCAAATTGAGAGGTAGTTCTAGGTTAGTGGAGAGGGGAAAATAGATATCACATTTCTATATGTTCAATTCCGGATTTGAAGAAGAGAAAACTTGTAACAATACATGAGGCAGAAGCTTAAAATTGCAGAAGAATAAGGAAAACATAAGGTGAGAAGGAGGACCTGTACGCAGCAGGCTAATTTTTTAATATATTAAGAAGAAAATCAGAATGATACTGATCTTCTTCACAGGTTTAAGATACAGTAAGATAAAAATGATAAAACTGTCCTTATTTCAGAAAAAGCATTCATGTCTTATAATTATCCTTAATAGGGATCATTCAGTGTTTTCCTTTCCAAGAGTAACTTTAGTAAGTTGTAATAGGAGCTTTTTAGGCACAAACTACTGCACTAAGAGTTAAGATCAAAACATCCCTGTGTCTGTACCCAGGAATTTTAAAGGATCTCAGAGGTTTTCTGGAGTGCCAGTGCATGCAGTAGGTACCAGCCGGGTCCAAGCTTCCAGAAACACGAAGTAACAAATGCCAGCCATGACTGGGTGAAAAGGAAGCTGCCAAATGGGGATGTTTAGGGCAGGTGACATCTGCATTTCCCTGGAATAACATAATGGAGATTAAGGTGGGTGCTGTTGTGCTGCAGATTTTGAAATGGGGGAATAGAAGCTCAGATCTGAATCAGTTTAGGGAATTCTATGGAATACACGAAATTGGAAATAGAACTAAGGGACAAATGTACATACGCTTATGCCTAACTTTCTATTCCTAAAATCTGACTGTGTGAAGTGGCTTCATACTCAATATATTGAACTTCCTATGTCTTGTATTTTTAAATATGGATATTAAACACTTCTTTCCTTGTGGCTTGCAAAGCCAAGCTCTCCAGCAGCAGAGCTCCAGGGCTGTGACTTGAGTCTCCTCTGTAAATTTTGTCTTGGATGAGCTACATCCAATCTCCCAAATCTGTAAAATTAAACATATCCTCTTTTATCTAAACCAGTACAAGCTCAGGGAAGAGAAACCATGTTGTGATCTGTATCGTGATGGAATAGATGCTAGAGCTCATCTCTTTTGTTCCCAGTTCTGATGCACAACTTGTCCGTCTATTATTTTATTTTAAAAATCATGTTCCACCAAAAACTAATTGAACATTAGTAGAAAACCAGTAGAATTTATTAGCAAAGAGTATTTTTCACATGCATACACTGTATTACTTTATTAACTCAATATCTTCTAATTTTTAAATAATTGCCATTCTGGGAACAGCACAGTGAGAGAAGCTTTTGTTACATTGCAGGTAAAAACCATTTAACTGCTCTTTAGTTTCTTCCTCCACTGCAGCATCACCTATTCTTGCTAACCATCACGATACCCCTTCACTTGCAAACCTCAGGGGACTTGGTCAGACCTTCAGGAGCTAGAATATGTTTCTCCTGTGTGTTAAAAGATAAATGTGTAGGTAAGAAGCTGATGGTGTCTCCTTTGGCCCTTCCCAAAATCTGATAATTGAAACAGGGAATAATTAATATTTTTCATCTCCTTCCTCACTTCCTTGAATGCAACCATATTGTTTTTTAAGCAGCTTGAAATATAAAAGTATTTTATGGAGACATCAGGAAAATGGGGATCAGACGTGTGGGTAGAGATCTATATAACATGGATATTACTGGTTAAATTGCATAAATTAATGTTTCTACCTAGGCTTCTGATATCTTTTAAACAAAGGGGAAAGAAAAGCAAAAAAACTAATGCAAGGAGATAAATTTAAATGTGCAACAGCAGAGAAAATAAATATTGTCATTAATTCAGCGACATCTCCATTGATCATATGAATTTGGGTTAAAAAGCAAATGTTTATAAAACCAGAGCTTTTCCTTTGTATCTGCACGGGCTCTAGACCGCCAGATAAATTAAATACCTCTCGAAGAACTTTGGGGGGTTTTTTTGGAACCTAGTGCCTGTCAAAAACTTGGAGGATTTGAAACCCACAGCGATTCAGTGTCAGAATTAGAGCTGGCTGCTCCAGCCCCTAACTGCCCGGTGTCCTTGGCAAGAACAAAACAAAATGCCCTGTCATTCGATAGCTCGGAGCACAACCTGTGATAATCCACACCCTTTAATCCTTCGTGTAGCTGTCACTGGGTCATCACCGTTTATTTTAAAATGCTCTTCCTCAATACTAATCTCATTCCCAATCATTGATATTAATGTTAGAATTAGGGTGAATTAGGGCATTATTCGCCTCATATGTGACACTTAAGTACTTGTAAGTAATTGCAGCGGGGAGAAGAGAGCATTAAATGGGAATGGCACATGCAGTATGAAAAATTGAAGAGACCAATATTAAACTTTTAATAGAAATAACTCCACCAGAACTTTCCCACAGGCAACAGAACTCTGATATTTTTAGCTGGTTGAGGCCAATGTATGTTAAGAATAGCATTCACTGCAGTGGGAAAATACACAATTTCTATTATGGGGCAGTCAGAATAACAACATACTGATGATACACTGGTATAAAATATGTAATTATCTAGCATACAAAAGAAAAAATCACATAAACTGTTTACAGTAGGAATTGTGAAAGCACAATGACACATTGTTGTCTTCTTGCAAAGAAGCAAGGATAAAGTTTGGCTTCTAAAATGGCAAAATCTAATTCGCAGTGTTTATGTGATGCTTCCTGCAAGAAGGCTCTGATAAGATTTTTTTTATTATTACTAATAAATTAGGATAGATTTTAACTTGGTTAAAATGGGAGGTAGAAGTGGTTAAAATTAGAAAGATGTTAGCTTGGATAACATCTTGTATTTCTTCACGTTGTACCATTAGTCTAAAATCACACAGAATAATCTTCCTTTCCCATGCAGCTGAAGATAACTGCAATTTTCTTTTAGAACCATTTTATCATGCAAAATTCAGTGTAAAATTCACAATCGTACCTGGAGTGAAGCCCAACACTGTGAGAGCTGTGCTTGGAGTGATTATTCTTATTACAGAAATCCTACTCCATCATATTAATAATTATTAATAATGCAGAGAACAAAGGCATGGAGTGTCCTCATCTATCATCACATATAAAAATAGTTTTAATTGATAAGCCCCGTCTGTTCTGTGTGCTATTATTGTATCTCTATAAATTGTAAAAATAGGGTGAAATCAATATTTTTTATCTGTCCTCCTTGGTAGCGAGGAAAGACCTAAGCTTCAGGATTAGTGGGCAGATATGAGGAGGATTTCTTTCTTTGTGATACAAATCTGTATTAATTGATTTTTCTTGATGTGGATTAATTGCAGCTCTTTATTAGGAATAATATCACAAATAAACTATAGACAAGTATAGATTGCTAAGCCTAGATTTCAGCTGAATGAGGCTAATCAATACCTAAGTCTGTAATTTAAAGCAATTCATTAAGGCCCCAGGAAAAGCTAAATCATATATGTGAGAAATGTCTCATCTGGAGCCTGACAGGAGTTTCTCCCCAAACAGAATAAATACATTTGTAATATATAATTATTGCAGATTAATCTTGCTCAAATGCTTTTTTTGACTTGCCCGCTCTCAGGGTGAGGAGAACAGCCACGGGGAGAGCCCTGCGTGTGTTTGTCACCAGGTGGGCAAGGTGGGGAGGACAGGAGTCTGAGGAGGAGCGGCTCAGGAGCTGGGAGGCTCAGCCTGGACAAAAGGAGGCTCAGGGGAACCTTCTCACTGTCCCCAACCCCCTGACAGGAGAGGTGGCGTGGTTTGACCCTGGCCAAATGCCTCGGCTTGGGGTCCATCACCACAATTCTTCTGCTACAAACACTGTTTCTCTACTCACCCCCCTTCCCTCTTAAGACACCATTTCTCAGCTCACCCCCCTCCCTCTTTCACACAACCAACAACTCCGGGGTGGGGCAGGGTATGGGGGTTTTCCTTTGGTCAGGGTCAGTCCACCAGGGAGAAGAGTCCTCTCCTCAGCCATGGGGTCCCTCCCATGACAGACAGTCCT
>VZTX01014696.1:0-28273 GCA_013400915.1 Pardalotus punctatus
GTCTGTCTGTGTGTCTGTATGTGCGCACAAAGCCCTGCCCGCACGGCCTCTGCCGCCCCAGCCTCGAGGGGAGGAGCAGGAAACGCCGAACCTCACCAGGCACAACGGGACTTTGACCCCCGAACCTACACCGTAATTACATTCCAACAATTACTGACATCTCCCTGTGACAGGCAGTTTATGTACTACAAAACAGCTACAACCTTGGAAAAAGATACTTTGAAAAATGAAAGATTAAAAAAAAAAAAATCTCCAACCACTTTATTTAGAAGGAGCACAAAGGAAAAATGGTTTTAAATACATAATAAAATCCCGAAGGTTGCATCCACATGATCTCTGTTTTCATGTCCACCTGAGTGTTAAGCCCTTCCCTGCCCTGTGAAACACTCTCCAGCCTCTTCTGCTCATGCACCTGCCCCACACGTAACCTGTGTGCTGCACCTGGTGTCAATCTCACCAGGGTTCTGTGGGAATCTCTACACTGTTCATGCTTCAAAGGATTCTTTTTTGCCCCTCTCCTATCTTCTCATGTGGTGTCTAAAATCATATGTGACCACATTGTTTTTAATTGTAAATCTCCTTTAACACCATAAATTTGCTTTTTCCTTTTCCATTTTATCTTTAGCAAATCACCTGCGTGTTCCTCTGTTCTCATTTTTGCCATACACTTCCGTGCTAACCAGCAAGGTCATTGCAGAATCTGTATTGATTTTCCTCCCAAATATCCAAGTGTACAAATACAGATTTTACCAAGGGTTCAGGAGCTGTCCCCGAGAGCCAGTGTAAACAGCAGCTGACACAGGGAGGAAGGCTTCAGAACACGGATTCAGAAGGGGACTCGTGCAGGTTCCCTTGGCACAAACAGGGCTGGCTGACCCTTTCTGGGTGTGTGGGGACCGTGGCAGAGACCCAGCCCCAGCCCCGGGCCCTGGCCCTGGGGCACGGACCGGGAGTGCAGCCCCAGCACCAGCAGACACGGATCCCACCGGTGAGTTCAAATACCAAATGTTTTGCTTGGTTGATTGATCTTAACATTCAAACGCACCTTCCACTATTTCAACCCGGAGACTTTCCCTGTCCTTACTTTGAAATATATCCAGTGTAAATTTTCCGAACTCATCAGCCCAAACTGGAATCTTTTCTCAAGCACCGTAAATATCCGCAATCTCCCTCCGCTGCTGGGAGCCCGTGGGGCTGAGCCTGGCCTGATCCTGCTTCTGCTCCCCACAGAGTTTAAACACCAGGCCTGGAGCTCACCACAAGAGCACCCGGCTTGGGGAGAAATTTAATATTGGTAATTTCTTTTCTTTTTTTCCCGAGAATGACCAAGTCTTTTTGCAGCCAAGTAAGGACCAGCTCTCCCCCTGAGACCACAAGCAACAGAAACTCGCAGGTAAAACCAGATTTTCTCTTTTCTTAGCTGGGTCACCACTAGATACTGAAACATTTAAATAAGGATTACTGGGAAAAACCCAAACAACCAGTGTGAATGGCAAGAGAAAGGGATCAATGCGGGACTGTGCCTCAGACACACATTTATAAGAAGCCAACTTTGCATTGTCGCACCAGATGCAGTCCCAGGGAAAAATATATGCAGGCAACAGGGAGTTAAGTAAATAATTTTTTTCTTTTCTTTGTCGATGTGTTTAGTTCTCTTCCTGCCAAGACTCATTTCACTCTGCTATCTAGTGAGAGACACATATGGTGCAGTGAAATTGCCATCCAAGAAAGCATGTCCCAGCCTGTTGAGACATCATCAAATAAGATTAAAGCAAAGTAAAAATAAAAAGATAGAACGATTTTTTTTTCCTTTTTCTTGTACAGAGAACATCTGATGAAAGTCACTGAGGTACTTGAATGCTTCTAAGGGTTTTGCAACCATTTCTTTACTTTGCCTGGTTAAGAAAAAGGCAGAAATAACAAGCCAGAATCTCCTTTTTCTTCTTCAAGTTAGTGAAAAAATGTGTTTCATAATCAACCTGATGTATGTGAATAAAATACAATATTGCCTTCTCAAGCTCTGAGAAAGCAGCACTTAAATGCACAGAAATCCCCAACTTTCTGCATTGGCGGCCTCTCCACCAGCATCGTTTGAGTTCTGTATGCAAGAAAGGGCCGGGACAAAATAATCAGGCTGCTAATCTACGAGTGAGGAGTTGGACTGTGATGATCCTTGGGGGTCCCCTTCAACCCAAAATATTGTATATTCTGTAGAACAGAAACATCCAAGTTACCTCCTTACACCCATATTCAGGTGTCCCTGCCTAACAGTGCTACATTACATTAAATTCATCCAGAAATTCAAACTCCAGGATTTAAATACATGTGAAACTGCCGCCTGTTTTCCTTAATCAGGGACACTGGATGAAGATGACTTTACAGGTTCTTTCCCTGTAATGTCCTTTCAGTTCCCACATTAAAAAAGAAAAACAAACAAAAAAATAAAAGACTGGGTACAGAAACGCCCGCACATCGCCACTCGCTCTTGCTCATGGTACTTGAGGACAACCTGTAGGACCAGGGTGGAACTGTTGTAGCAGCCAGAATCACTGAGAAGCAACTTGGCAGCTCCTCGCTACCACTATGAAATCAGGCTGTAGAAATATTCCACTTCCCACCAGGAAAGCATCAGCAACCACAACACATACAGTATGTTCTGTACTCTAAGTAAATAAACAAGAGTGTGCTCAAAGCCAAAAAAAATCCCAGGGGAGAGGAGGAAGCCCAAATCAAATTTCCATTGTGGATCATGAGAGAAGTTCAGGGGAGCTTCTTAACCACACAGAATAATCTCCAAAATGGGTCCAGCTTCAGAAACAAGACATATTTTGGCTATTTCTCTGCCAACCTCCCCAGTCAGAGCTGCATTTCCAGTCTGGTTTCCAAGCCATCACTGGACTGTAGGAAAGCAACAATGCATCAGTAGCAGAGATTATCCTTGGCCTTAATAAGCTGTTGTTGGCTTTCATAACAACTGCAGCCTAGGCCGAGTCACACCGAGCTCAAAGACAATCTTACCAATAGCCTGGAGCAAGGATTATAGAAACAAGAATCCAAGGGGGGTGGGAGGGAGCAAAAATCCCAAGAAACAGGGGCTAATGTAAAATCGTTTACATATTAACCTTCTTCCCTTCTGACAGTGGTCAAGTTCTGATTCAAAATACAAATTATCTCCAATTACTTCAAAAGAGGCAGTCACAGAGCTGTCACTTAACCTTCACCATCTGTTTGGCTCAAAAGCAAGCTGTACAGCCTGCCACTTTGACCTCATCTTTCTCTTTCCACACTGGACAGGCACCAAAAGAAGAGAAGATGGTTTATTGTTCTCCCGAGAAAACCCGGGGGCTCAGGGTGCCGGAGGGAAGGGCAGCACTCAGGAGGTGACTTAATTTAACTCTTCAGGGGGATTTGTTTGGTGAGGATGAGTTTGCAAGCCTTCCTCACTCCTCCTGCCAGCTCTCTACAGACATGGGGTTTGTTTAAAAGCGGATGCTCTCTGCGAAGAGCAGCGGCTGTGAAATAACGAAGTGGGGGGAAAGGCACACACTGATTCACGATGGTTTCTGGCTAAGGGACTTCTCTGAATCCACTAGCCAGATGGACACAGAAAATTATCAGCTATTTAAGATGTCAGAGGGAAAATAAATCCTGGAAATTAAAAAGCTTTCTAGGGAAGATAGTAACACAAAACATTGGGGCAGGGGGAAGATCCCAAACCCCAGAAAACCCCAAAGAAGCCAACGGAACCCCGAAGAGCAGAACACGAGACGGTGCACGGTCTGGGAAAGCACAGCTTAGACTAAGCCATAAATATGACCTCACCGTAAGATAAATCAGAGTTACCGCTGCTTCCAGCTGCCCAGATCTGAGCAAAGCCTCTCCAGGCTGCTCATTAAGGGGGCGCACGGCAGCCCCCCGTCCGGCTCCGCGGCAGGGCAGGGCTGGTGCTCGCACTCACCCTGAGCACGGGCAGTGCGAGGGGCCACGACAAATCTCCCCGGGGTGCCCGCAGCTCAGGGCGCAGAAACACAACCTCCAGTGCGGAGGTGTTGGGAATACAACAAATCTGCTGGAGAAATGAGATTCCAGAGGGGCTGCAGGGCACAATAATAGGGTGCAAATTTCTGAATGCCTCATGTTTTATGGGCAGCTTCTAATGCTTCTGCCGAGAAACATTACAGCATTTCCATTGGCTCTGATCTTTATTTTTAGTTTTATTACCCACTGCATAACAGGTTTCTTCAAGAGAGAAAGAAAGAAAGCAGATCCCTCTGTAAACAGGAGCAACTCCTGAACGTCTGACATGGCAGTGGTTTAGCACAAGGATAACTCCACAGGCGAAAGCGGCTCCAGAACAAACATCTCTGTTGCTGTGCAGCCGCCTGACACTCCTGGCATCACTCGACGCAGGGAGGGAAGCCCCTTTCCTTGTCACACTATTTAACCCAAGAAACACACACCACAATGCACATGAGCTGCAAAGTTCCCATTTCCAGAGCAGATGGTAACAAGTCAATTAAACCCGCAGCGCTCCGGCACCGCTGATAGCGGCGTGAAGCACTGAGCATTCCAGTCGGTGGGAGAAAGAAAAGGGCTGCAAAAGGTGCTGAACCAAATAATGATCTCAGACAAACAGCCCTGACTTCCTAGAATCCAAATTCCTTCGCTACCTTCTTAAGAAGGCAAACAGAATATTGAACTCAATTTGCAGTTCAGAGCGGGCAGAAACCTCCCGGTGCTCCTGTGCTGGAACCGCCTGACACCCGCCGCAGCCACGCTGAAATGTTTAATTTCACTTAAAACATTCTCTCAGGCCTATGTATTATTTGAAGTATAATGTACAGAATTATCTAATGAATTCTCAAATCAAATACTCTCATTTTGCTGCAGGCCATTTCCCGACAACAAACTAAAGGCACAGAGGCTGCTCTGTGTGCCTGAGTGCTGAATTTAAACAGATGTCCAGTGGCCATCAGCCTCGCTCACATTACCTCTCCCATTCACTCGCCTCTATCTCGGCCAGTGCAAACCCACTTAAATTAAAAACAAACAGAGACTCAAGATAACAAAAAATACAGCACGACTCGCAGGCACAGAAAGGCCCGTGGTGAATCGTGGCTGTCCTCTCGCTGCAGCCAGGGCCTGGTGACAGTGAGAAAGTCGCCGGGGAGCAGCATCTGGCTCTGATTAGGTAACAAGCTGTAGCATCTGCAAACTTGTCAGTCCCCGGCCCACAACAAAGCCCAGCCAGCAGATCTGTGTTTAAAAAGGGAACTGGCTGTTGGGTTTTATAAGACAAACATTATCTGTTCCCATTGCAGGGTGCCGTTTTATTAAACGCCAACTAGAAGGGGAGAAATTAAATGTGCTTGTTACATTTTACTTTTCATCTCAAGGAAAAAACCCATTTGGTTTTGTCTGTCAGAAACCGTTTTCCTTGTCTTTCCTCTGTGAAGCGTGGTGAGATACCAGCAGAGCTTTCGCAGCCCACAGTAAGCAGCTGCTGTGACCCTGGGGTGCTCTTACAGCATTTCTGTTTTCTCTAAACGAGGAAGATAAAATAAAATATAACAAAATAAAAGTTCCATGCTGTGAACCCACCACAGCTGAATTAAAATTTACCCATCTCCATGTTTTCACTTAGACACTTCAGCAGTGTATTTGACTATGAAAGCGTCTACAGTTCAACATTTTTTTCTTCCACTTTTGTCTTGGAATGTTGGAGTTGGCCTTTTTCTCTGCCTCACTGAATGACAGCTACAGTTCTCAGCGCCTCTTCTGTACCCTGAAATGTATTTATACTTCTCTTTTGAAAAATGAGAAGAGAATACTCTGTGCCCCACATAAGACCAAAGTTCAACATAACTGAGGAAGAACTGAAGAATATTAAACCTGAGAAGTCAAATTTCTGTCCAACCTCACAGTTATTTTTGAACATCTAAGGGAAACCACCTATGAACACCTCCACAAAACAGGGACCTGTAAAACTAAGCATTAGTCAAATCAGTAGTAGAGACAGTGCAGATCCTTCTGCATGGTTCTGGGAATCAGTCAGAAATTATGGAAATTCAAGAATTCCTCAGTCTGGGCAGTTTGCTTCTGAAAGCACTTCCTGTGGTGCCCCAGTCCCTCTGGGCCCAGCCTGCAGGGACTTCAAGCTGGCTTCAGTCTGCTGGTCCCTCGCACAGCATGCACAAAATACCCGGAGGGGCAGGAATGGCAACAGCCAGGCACAGACTCAGCACGGAACCCCAGCAGAACGAGAAAACACTCCTTTTCCCACAGGCAAGATACTGCAGAACTCCAAAATCAGGACTCTGAGGGAAAAATCCAGGTGTAACAAGAACCTGGGCATGGGGCCTTTGGTTGGCTTCCTTCAAAACCTTGCTAAGGGAGTTGGCCTATTTACTGGCTTCGAAATACAAACGTTATCAACCATCTTAAGGAAATGGATTGATGTTAAGTGATACTTGAGAATCCGCCCCGTAGCAAAGCTCCCGCACCAGCACAGGCAGATAAGCAGAAAATCCTTCCTGCAAACACCGTGGCTGTCCTGATACAACATAAACCTGGCAGTCTGAAAGCACTGACATGACTTATGGGCCTGGAACACTTTGCTACATGGGGGACTGATGAGAAAAGAACAATTCCTAATTAAGGTAATTACCCCAAATGCTGTTACATAAGCTGCAGCTCCAACTCTTTTTGCTAATAACCCAAATGAACCTCCAGGTCGCCTGAGCCAGAGGATAAATAGAACAAAACCTCCTACTTGCAAAATTAGGAATGTGCTTCTTCCGAAAATTGGTATGCGATATGAAAAGGAGCAGATGCGTTCGGTGTGTCAGCAACCCGTGCTGCTGTGGGGTCACTGGAACGGCACAGTGAGAGTGCAATGTGCTGGAGAAACCCCTGGCAATGGGTCTGCTGGACAGCAAGGCCAGCCACAGCCCATTCCCGCTGCCCGCAGCAGCACTGCCCGGCACAGGGCTCTGGTCTGCTCTGTCCTTTCTCACTGCAGAGCTCTCGGGTGCCCGCAGTCCGCGGCTCGGCCAGCCCTGGTCCCACGGAGCCGCCGGTGCCTCCCACAGTTCCCAGGGACCTGGGGGTGCAGCTCAGCTCCTGCATTTCCTCCCGCTTCTATTCGAAACAAAACAGCGGCTCTCCAATGCTTCAGTTCGCTCAGCGTTAAAGCTTTTTTCCCCAACTGCTGTGATTGCCATTACGGAACTGACGGAGCTGGCGTTCCCTGACAACCATTTTAAGTGCTCAGCAGAAGGCTGTGCATTCCAACAGCAACACGGTTTGTCCATTATTATGATTTATTATATTTTGCATTACAGTGGTACCCAGAGGCCCCTGCCAGGGCTCCTGTGCTGGGCATGTACAGAACGCACAACACGCTGATCAGAAAAATTCAGCCTAAAGGGTCCCACACACATCTCTATAGGCATTGCCTCGCTCAATGCATTCATCATTTTTGTCCTCCTAATAATAATTAGAATTTTTTTTCACAGAACTAAAGATATAGAAGTTTTGCAGCACCTCTACTTCCACTTCCAGATACAATCCTATAATTAACACAGCAACAGGCTCCAAGATCACCTGTGAAATCTTAACAGTCAGGATTCAAAAAGTCCTTTGGATCCAAGGACATGCAAGGTACTTGTAAGCATCAAGACAATACTAACTAGCCTGCACTGAAGAAATAATCAGGCAAAAATAACATGATTTGATGTGATTCTCTTTCCGTTAGCTGAACAAGAAAGCCCAAAGCAGCTCCTCTAAATGAGAAGAAATATTAAGAGACACAGTAAACAAAAAGAGCAATATGGCCATGGATGCACGACGTTGTATGGAAACAAAGGAAAGGTGAGGAGACAGCATACATCACCCTGGAAAGCAGGAGTGGAAAAGCCTCTCCTATCTCTACAAGCAGCTGGGGATGATTCGCAGTAGAGTTTTCTGTAATAAAATTCCCTCACGTTTCTTTACTTGGAAAACTCAGTTTATAGGTCAGTTAACAAGTATTAAAACCACAAGAGAACATGAAACGCACCACCTTTTCCTTTTGATCCCTTTCCCTTTTGGATGAAAGTTTTGAAGTTGGGAATATAAAATCCCTGAATTTTTGTTATGTTTTATGCCTCCACGAAGGCATTAAAACGGCAGTTTGTGGGCTGAAGAAATATCCCCTAAGTGGCAGGGAATTAAAGCAAGCTGTCCCTAGCACAGCGCTGCTCGCCAGGTGTGCTGCTGCCCAAATGGAACACCTCATTTACAAAACAAATCTGCCTCCAAAATTACTTGCCCCTCTTGATTGCGGCAAATGGTTTTCATCAACCTGCGCTGCTCTCCCCGGATTTCCAGCAGCGGCTCCAGGAGCCGTGGCAGCGGCAGAGCAGCAGCAGGGCTGTTCCCAGCCCTCACAAAGCCGGGTGTCCCTTCGTTAGGGCCACAGAACCCACCGCCAGCACGGAGCAGGCTCGCTTTAGAGGTTCCAAGGGCCTCGTGTTCTCACAGGATGCTCCGGGTTTGAAATCTCTCAAAGGAATCTCAAAACAAATTACATGGTAAATTATTATCTGTGTTCTGGCTCCTCTGCACACCCCACTGTTCGGCATGAATGGCGATGGGAGAGCCCTTGTGAAAGGCGGCCGGCTAAGCAGATTACAGCATGTCAGGTGCCTCGGGCTGCTGGGGCTAGCGCGGCCCAACTTCGCGAGTCCCTTCATCTCCCACCCGTGGGTCACGGGCTGTTTCAATTAATGCACCTCTAATGACCCACGTTTGTTCCTTAATGGGAAAGGAATAAATGCGGGATACACAAAACAGCCAGAGAGAGCAGAGCACGCTCCCCTCGCTCTCCCAGCCTCGCTGCGTTTGGCTTCTCCAACCAACTCGCAGAGAGAGGGGAAAGGGGCTTGTGAGGAATAGAGCATTTCTATCAGAAAGAAACCTTTTATGTAGCTTTCCTATCATTACCCATGCATTTCTGGCAGCTCTCAGTGTCCTCTAGATCCCAGCGCGCTGCCTAACAAGACCTGCTATGAAAACAGAATGCAGAAAACAAATTAGCATTTTGGAAATAAAAAGCCTGGCTTTTAATCCTATTAAGATCATGGCTTTTTTTTTTTTTTTTAAGTTCTCTGAAAGATATACTGATGTTCCATTACCATAACTGCTGAAATCAGCATTTCCTTTGAAAGAAGTTGTTAATATTTGGAAATGGTCGGATTTCCGATCCCGCATTCGATTGTTATTCTGTGCTACCCCGTGAGTGCCAAGGTCACGGGGAGATTCACCTGCACACCGAGCGAAATGAATGCGCTCGGCCACAATACATGTATAATTTAACATTCTCCTCTCCAGTACCACCATGCATTCCGAAAAATATTTTATTACAATAACAAATTGGTTTCAAAATCATGCATTATGTATCCTGAAATTAGGTCTGCCAATGAAACCTGGATATACAAACACAGCAGCAGCCATGCAGGGCAGCCTGAACACAGGAATTATGGGTTCTAGAGGGGCTGAAAGGAACAATTAATTCTTCCCCTAACTCCAAAAAGTCTTTTTTTATTACTTTAATCTGCATAGTTAAAAAGAACAAAACAATCAATTGCTCAGAAATGCATTTAGCATTGCTAAATGGCATGTCTTTTTCTAGATGTCTTTATAGAAAGGAAATGTTTAAGTGCAAAGTGCCCAGTATATCAAAACATCCATTGGGGACTTTGCTTCTCAAGGGCAGGGCAGGAGAAAATAATACAAAGCTGCTCAAATATTTAAAAGTGTTAGTTATATTTCAAAACTTTACCATTATAATATTTTAAACGTTTTTTTTCCCCCCTTCAGATCAAGCTCCTCCAAGTATTTCAGATCAATGTATCAAAAAATTTATGCTAAATTCTTGATAAATAAAATGAGTCCTTTGCCATTTCCTTTTTAGTTAGTGAGAGTTAAAAATTTCATAATGTAGCTGAATTTTCAGCAGCAAATGCTGTAAGGTTAATGCACTTTCAAGATAGATGGTTGATTCTGATTTGCAGGTTCCATTTTAAGTTAAATCTACATTGATAAATCCTCTTCCTACAGCCCAAATATCCTTTTTTCTCATGCAAAATAAGCATGTTTCTTGGTCAACTGACATTTTGTTCAAATGGACTTGAGGTAGCTATTTATGAATAATTAAGATTAAAATGTTTCTGTGATTCCCTCAATGCTTTTTTATTTTAAAACATTTATACCATGTCAAAATGGACTTATTCTTCCAAAGGTAACTTTCCATTAAAATAATGGAGAAAATGACATTTCTAATTTTGATAATAGCACTGAGTTTGGAACGAAAGTCAGAGCCTCCTGCTGCAGAGCATGAGGGGTTTTAGGATTGAAACTATGATGTGAATTCTTTGTAATGGTGTTAAAATCCTGGATTTGAAGTGCTTACAACATGACAAATAAAATCAACTACATTTCCATTTTAAAACAGCAGCCCTGACTAAACCTTTATTCTGGACTCTGTTTCACTCGGTTAAAATGATTTGCTTTTCTGATCTTTATGGTAAAAGAGTCTGGCAGATATTGCTATTAATTAGACTTGGTTCAATTTTAAACTTTAGGAACTATTTTCATGAATAGCTTACAAACAGCTATTCAACCTGGACATTTGTTATTTCATTTTTATTCCAAGTAGCAAAAATGAAGAATACTCTAAACACAGTGTTTTACCACAGGAAAGGCAGAAAAGATTGAAGCCTTTACATTTCTAAGATATTTTAATTCAGTAAATATTGCATAAAAGGAGAACCTTGACACTCCCCTGTTTGAATCCAAGTGCAACCGTTGCCCTCAGCCGCTGTTTGTCTGTAATTTCGTTGAGCTGCTCTGATCTGACCAGACACAGCTTGCTTGGGAGCAAAATCAGGAGAAATAATTTAATCTAATCAGGATATCTGAGAATGGGCAATGTTAGCAGCTTAATTTGGGATCTCTTAAAAAGCCTTTTGTAGCTCTATTTACTGACACACTGAAGCTTCTCTTTTAAAGCAATAATTAACAAATTGTTGACAGAAATTAATTGTCCCTGTTTTAAACAATTTCACTGTTCTTCTCCCTTTCTTTCCCAAGGGTGAGCCTGACAAACAGGGAAATCAACCCCACCATTAGCAGGGGAAGCCGCTTTCCAGGGTGGTTTTTGCAGGGACGAGACGTGATTCATATAAGGAATAAGCAAAGCCCACGCTCTGGATTTTTAAACGTCCTGGCTCGTAATGCCGAGGTTAAATGATTAAACCCATCCCTGCCTGCTCGCTCCAGCTGCAGATACGTTCCTTGAATTTAGCTGTGGGCAATCCGAAGCTGAATGGGAACTGCTCTTTTATTTGTTATTAAAGTCCCTTGCTATCTTTCTGAACTGTTTGTTACACAGATCTGAGCACATACATGTATTAGGAAAATACACCGAATAAAGACAAGGTTATAAAAACCAGATGAGAATCACTCGGTGTTCATTTTTCATGGCAATTTGTTTAACGAAAATGATCAATGGCAGTACCTTAAATCAGTAAATACCACCAGTATCTGTCTTGTACAAACAGAAGTACAAAACAGAACTATTTTCCAAAGCCTGCCTGCAATCCTGGGGAAAAGGACGTTCAGAGGCAGCGGCTGGGGGCTCTGGCTCTGCACAGGGACACTGGCTCTGGACAGGGACACTGGTCCTGGACAGGGACACTGGCNTGGCTCTGCACAGGGACACTGGCCCTGGACAGGGACACTGGTCCTGGACAGGGACACTGGCTCTGCACAGGGACACTGGCCCTGGACAGGGACACTGGTCCTGGACAGGGACACTGGCTCTGCACAGGGACACTGGCCCGGGACAGGGACACTGGTCCTGCACAGGGACACTGGCCCTGGCACTGCTGGCTTGGAGGAGGTTCTGTGAAGCCACCATGCAGGTTAAAGGCAGAGCACTGCAGCCGCCTGCACAGCCTTTGCACAGCTCTGCTTGGCAAGAAACACGTCTGAAAGCTCAAATGGAAGCAGCTTTGTACGTGTTTTTCCCACTCAGGGTGCTGTGACCGGCTGGCAAACGGGATGACACCGGAGAAAGGCACAGGCTCCTGGCAGGATTAAAGGCAGAGGGAGAAAACCCAAGCCCAAAGCACACGGGTGCTTTCTGGGGCACTTGTGGGTTGTTCACAGAATAACCCTGGCCATGATTCAGTGCTCTGAGCACAAAGAGCTGAGCGGGGCTGCCGGGCTGGGCCCCTGCTCCGTGTCCTGGTGGGACACTGCCCCAGTGCCCCCACTCCGAGCTGGGCATCACCTTCCGTGGGAACGAGAGCTCGGGGCCCCCATTCCTCACTTTCTCCTTTGAAATACCTGCTGGTAAATGCAGCTAGAGGAATTAATGGTTCCTTCGGGCTGTCAGAAGTCAGCTGATGAATATTTGGGCATTTAATGGAAAAGTTATGAACGCCAGGAACTTTATTTTGCCATCATTATCAGAAATGTAGTCCCATGGAAGTTTCTACTGGGAAGAGACTCCCCAGGTTGTTTTATTTCACATCACTCAAGTGTTTCCTTAAGCAATCCTAAAGTCCAGGCTGGCATTTACCTACAACATGACACCACGGCCAGAGAGGGAAAGCTGTCCTGCCTGCACGAGGAGCCCAAATCCACCTGCCCAAAGCCACCCCCAGTAATGCACACCGAGGAGCTGCCCGGTCCTTGCCAGGATGATGCTGACAAAACACTGGTGTCAGGGGCTCCTGCACACACTCACACTTCTCCAGGAAAACACCCAAATTTGACCCAAAGACAGTCAGATGAAGATCCCCACCAAGGAAGAATGCCCAGCATATAACCAGACCAAGAGTCATTTCTGGGTTTTTATTTTAAGAGTAGCAGGAAGGCACAGTTCTATCCACAAGGCTCACTACTCCTCGGACATCACCAGAATTAATATTAAGTGGCACTTGTGTAGGCAGAGCTCTAAAATAAAATGAAAAAATCCAAATCTGCTCATGTGATAGCCATCTATTTTTTGCAGCAGCATGTGAAAATCAATTTTAAAGGATTTAAAACATTCCCAAGAAATAAGACATGCTAAGGAACAGTGGGACAATTTGCTGCCCAGAGAACTTCTAGGAAGATAGTGGCCACAAAAAGAATGCTTGACCCCATATTCAAAACAGAGTTTTTAATTTCCTTGAAAAGTAAATAAAAATTTTTCCTTCTCATTCCTGCTTCACCTTTGCTCTCCTCTACCACTAGAAAACAACCTCATTTGACTTCGCTGTATCAATCCTCACTTCACCTAGACTTTAATTTTTATTCAAAGCTTCCATGATTTTTGTAAGAGTTTTTGTTCCACAAATAACGTTCTTCCAGCAAGCAGAACCAGAGAGTGAGATTTATTGTTTGTTTTGTAAGTCATGGGCACGCAGGAAGGTTTCTTGCCATTTTTACACCGAGGTTGCACAATGACATTTAGGCAGAACTGTCAGGCCCGTGTGCCCCCTGTCCCCACGGTGCCTGTGGGCACGGGGTGGCAGCTCCCACAGCCTGCTTGGCAGCAGCAGATTCAAAGCCCAGGAATGCAGGAAATTATCACCTGCATTTTAAGCAGCAATTCCAAGCAGTGCCCGCACCAAATCACTTTGGTTTTCCTGGTTCTGTGTTTATTGGGGCTGATCCATCACATTGCAGAGTCTCTAGGAACGAGCCATTTTTCAGCCTAACAGCTTTACAGTAAAATGAGATTATGGCCTTCTAAAGCCCTCAGACAAACCCCCATAGATCCCCAATGTGCAGAAAGGGACATACTGCCCACAGAGTCCTTCTTTAAGGAATAGCTACTCTGCATCTCCCCCTTCTCAACCAGTCGAAGGGCTTTACTCTGTCATTTATTGGTGTGTGATTGTCACTCCATCTCCCTTTATCCTCCTCAGCGCATTTATTGAGTCCCCTGAGGTCCCTTCCTCTTCTAAAAGGGAAGGCCTAAGAGACTGGATAGATGTTCCTGCTATTGTCCAGGACAAGCCAGGGGCCAGCAGCAGATGCTCCCACAAATGGTCATCTGGGTCCCCCCTCTGAGCCTGGCACCCAGGCTTTCCCCTTTCCTAAGACCAGGGTGCAGGACAGCAGAGCTGGAGGAGAAGGGAAGCACAGATCAAGTCTGAAAAGATTATTTTTAGATTGAATGAAATACACTGCCCACAAAGACAGGGAGAGCGAGACCTTGGGAAACCATGGGACTTCTTTCTTTCTCTGATTTAGAGGAAAACACTGTTTCCTCTTGGCGTTGTTAAAAAACAATTCCCATTTAAGCAGTGACAGGCAGGACTCTGTAATCTGTACATACAATTTAATCCTTTCAAGAATCAGCAGAACCCACATCAATCAAGCCTTCATCAACTTGTAAAAACAATATTTTGATTCAATCAGATTCAAAGCCCCGAAATTCCCAACTAATTAATGCAGGGTCACTCGGAGCCGCTGAGGCAATGGTGAGCAGAGTGGTCAAATATTTACCCCTCACCACAGTAGACATTAGGACAACCAAAGGACCTGGAGAGTGGGCAAGAATAGATAATGTGACTGTCGCTGCAGCAGGTTTCATTCACTGTGAGTATTTGGATAAAGAATTATTACAAAAGAGAGGGGAAAAAAGCAAGTGAAGCCTCTGCCGTAAGCAGCGTTCTCACATCCTGCTCAGGGGCTGTGAAATGGGCAGTGACCCAGGCAACATCCTTCCCATTTTGGGATTTTTAACATGCATGTCTCCAGACAGTTGAGTTGCTTTGATTCTAGTCCTCCCGTATAACATTCACAATAAATTACATTTTAAGAACATAGGCAGCAAAAAATTACTGAAGAGTCCAAAGCACTGAGACCTTCTTCCCTGCCTGTATTCCTAGAAATGAGACTGGAATTCAGCTTTTGCCTTTAAATATCCTTAAACTGTATGCCCAGCATGCAGGATATTCTCTGCAGGGAGGGTATTTTCCCAGCATGGAGGGTGCCTGTGTGTGCTGCAGACACGGCTGCCTCGTGTCTCCACATGATTCTCTGCAGTTCATTCCTGCAGCTTTAAACTTTGCCTTGGAAGGACACATTTTGTGTATGTCCCCCTCCACAACGAAAACCCCACTGATCCTTTTGAAATGCAGTCAGTGAAGCAGTCAGAGGCAGTTAGTGCAGGATCTGGAACCGCACCCGTGAGTGCTGTGTGTGCAGGGGCTCTGCCTGCAGCTCAGGGTGTTCTTTGACCGCTGTACGGGGCACGGGTGCCCAGAGCTGCTGTGGCTGCCCCAGCCCTGGCAGTGCCCACGGCCGGGCAGGCAGGAGCAGCCTGGGACAGAGGAAACAAAGAGCTTTAAGGTCCCTTCCAATCCAGCCCATCTGTGACCCCGTGCTGCTCTGGACAGACAGACTTCACTCACAGTGATGCACCTCATACACGCTCTTCCTTCCGCAACAAACTTTTCAAAATGTTTAAAAGCAACCGTGTAATAATTCCCAATTTTTATGTTGCCTGTGCTCTGAGACAACTTGAAAATTAACTATATGCCCATAGGAATTTTTAAAAAGCCATATTGTAGAGCTGTGCTGATGACATTTCAGTGCAACAACGTTGGAGCATGGTTACACCAGAGCAGGTTTTAGGAGGATCCCCTGGCCCAGGCTGCTGTAAGGCAGCTGCAGCAATAATGGTGGTAATGAAAAGAGAGTCCTGATAATGGCACCTGAAAAAATACATTTCAAGGAATCATCACAAGGCTTTTCCCAGTCTTACCAGCACGTGCATGGGACAGCCCCGACAACACCCTGGGGCTGCCGGAGCAGGCCACTATTTTCAGAGGAATCTGTCACCCATGGAATGGCAGCTGTTAAAACCTGGATTGAAGCATCTCCTCTTTAACTTACATTACTACCACTACTCAGCAGCACAAAACAATACCTGCAGTCCTATTTGCTTTCCCAGGCTCCTGGGATTTCCTTGTGTTTTGCACTCACAACCCCCCAGCAAAGAAGCTGCCTTGGTCAGTCTGGGGACAGTTCCCCAAGTGTGGGGGATCCTAAAATTATTCCAGCTTTAAAGTCACAACCACAGATGTCATTTTGGCACTGGATGGACCTTTTCAGCAGATGAGTAATTCTGGCACACAACGGGGAAAAGCAGCAGAGGCACCTGCTCCAGATGGGGCACAGGGGCCGCATGGGCACCGCTGGAGCTGCTGAAATTCTGTGTTTGTAAGCTCCTGCTACCAAACCACTCTGTCCAGCTTCCCTCTACACTCCAGTCACTACAGATGGGCACATTCTGGGCTGGGAGCAGTATCCCTTCTGTTTTTTAAGGAAGTACAGTTCCCCTGTGGAATGCCTCCTGGTCCCAGGCGTTGCTCTGATGGGGTCCCTCGGCAGCCCCCACGCAGGGCAAAGCTCTCACCCCTGTCCCTGGTGTCCCTGAGGAGATGCCACAACTCTAAATTCAGTGGCTGATAGACAGGTATGGGATGAACATTCTTTCCATGCATCCATCTTTCTAATTCACATCCTACAGGTTTCCATTCAGCCAGGCACACCACACTCAGTCAGAGCAGCAAATGTTCACGTTGAAATTACAGCTCTTTTTGAAAGTGTCACTGTTTCAGTTTCATCTTGGATATTAATTCAGCATCTAATCCACAACTTTTTGTAAATATGCACATTTGGGATTTATTCTAAGACACACCCAAAGTTCTTCCATCCCCGTGGTATCATTCCTTCAGTGATTCTGCAAACCAGCCTGAATTGTTCCCTGAGGAAGCGCAATGGGATGAGTCTATTTTTAAGTTTTAAAATATAACAGAAAGACAAATTTTAGCAAATCACAGATCAATGTACTAAGTGCCCTGGATATTAATAGAAATATCACCTCTCACACAGAAGTTCTATTTTCTAACACTTTTGCCACTGATATGTCAACACAGTAAGGAACAGAAATTAAGCAAGTCTGAAGCCTCAACTGGTAATGGATATTCCCAGGAGGAAAGGCTTTTTACATCGTACTTCAATGCAAAGAGCACTCCTGATATGAAAAGCCTCCTCATTTTGTCCTTCCCAGAGCTTCTCCCGAAGAACAGGATGACTGATGTGGCACCAGAACAAGCTCTCATCACAACACCTCTCGTTGCTCCTGATCCTCCCGTGCCCGTGTCCCACGCCTGGCCTTGGAGCTCTCTGGTTGCTCCATTTTCTGCCCGTGGATCCTGCAGACTCCCAAATCCCCCCACCTTGCATTCGGCCAGGAAGGGATTACTGTGGCACTGGCCTGCTTCCCCAGGTCGGGAGACACGTCACCTGCCACTCTTCCCTTGTGTCCCCACGTGCCACTGCTGCGACAGGTGCCACCCTGCCCTCTGCAGCTGCCCTTGTGCACCTCCACACGGCTGCTCTCACTGCACCCAGCCTCCCTTCATCTTTAGTCCACTGACATCCCTCCTGGGGTTAGGATCAGAAATTCCTCTGGAAATTTGTTTTTGTCTCACTGTCTAAAAGAATTGATTTATTAAATTTTTTTCCCACCAGAATTAAGGAGGTTATATAGCAGCAAGATGGGCACATGCCAAGAGCAGGCAACTGTCACTGCTCCATGGGCTTCCTCATTTTTCTCTCCATGATCCTCACTATATATCTCAAACCAGTGCATAAGCTCTCAGAAGCAGGGCTTGGCTTTTCTATATGCTCTGTTAAAACAAACTACGTAATAAAAATAACTGATGTTTGAAATGTAATTGGTCACTAGAATTTGCAAATCAGTAAGATAAAAGCAGAACAGCTCTGTAAATCAAGGGGTGATGAATTGACCCAGAGTGGAATAAGCTGAGCAGCCCCTGTCAGTGTGTCACCAGCGTGTATTTACAGTCGGGAGGCACTTGCCTTCACAGGAGAATTTGCAATTCCTGATTCTAATCTCCAAAAGCAACAGACTCCACATGGAACAACAGATGGATCATCAGCACAGGGTGTGTAGGCAGCACCCACATCCTGCTTGGAGGTCAGTGTTTGATTTCCCAGAGGAACAGAATCCCAGAAGGGTTTGGGTTGGAGGGGACCTTAACACAAGCTGGTCTAAGGGAAGATGTCCCCTGCCCATGGCATGAGGCAGGACTGCATGGGCTTTGAAGTCCCTTCCCACCCAAACTGTCCTGCCATTTTGTGATTGTGTGATCACTAACACCAACCTCTGTGCCACTGAAGGCCACCAGAACCCCGAGATCAGTGTGAAGATGAGCCTGGCACTGCCCCAGCCTGAAGAACGGGGTGGCCACGGGAATGGCCCAGCTCAGGATCTTCCAGAGCCTTCAGCCATGGGGGTTTCCCGTGTGTTGGAGCTGTGCTGCACCAACACAGACACAAAGGCAGCTGCTGTGGAGCAGCCCCCGGCACTGCTGGTACCGTGCAGCCCAAAGGCTTCCCCGGAGCTAAACAGAAACTGTTTTCTCACTTTGCATCTCATCTGTTTGTCCAAAGTGAGCAAGAAACCGATACAGGATTAATCAGACAAAACGTGTTAAATAAAACATCTTCTTGCGCAGTCAAGGATTATAACCCAGCATTTTGTCAGTCTGAGGAAGTGCAGATTTAGAGTGGGGAGGGGGAGAAGGGAGGGCAGAGGCAGCGTTGAGGTGGCTTTGGCTGCCCAGCTGAGCGGCACTGTGTGGCTGTCACCACCGGCAGTGCTGCCTCCCTCTCCTCCCTCAGCTCTGCTGCCAGCCAGGCTCTGCAATGGAGAAAAAGCAGCATTTTCCCCAGGAAGCTGCCAGCACACACCCCTGATCCCAGCTGCATCCCTGCCTGCTGTGCCAGGAGCAGCCACTTATTTACCTAATAGACTCTAAAAGGTATCGAGGGAGTCATTCCCTTCAATTGGGTCAATCTGACATATGTAAATATGTATTTAAATTTGGTAAATATGTACAGTGTTTAGAGTATGTGGAGAATGACACTTCTGTGGAATGGGGCACCTCTTTCCAAAGGGCTTGTACTACTCCAGGTAAATTAAGCTCCTTTCCACACCAATCCTGAGAGCTGGAGAAGAGATGCTGTCCTTTGTGAGCTGATGTGAGCAAACCCTGTGGAGTTTGGCAGCGTTCTGACTGCACTTAGTAATTAAATGGACTGCAGTAACCTAGTGGGTTTGATATAATAGCTGATTTTAAGGGTAGAAATAAACATTCAGTTTCACGTGGGGAATCATGCATTCACCCAAACAATTCCACTATTTAAGGACTATATAGATATTTATGTGTAGGTATATGGATATGCATATATTCGGCGCCTGGAGATGAGGTTTAGGGGTGATCATGGCGGCCCTGGCTTGACCGTCGGACTCGATGATCTCAGAGCTCTCTTCCAACCTCAAGGGTTCTGCGTTTGCCTACACGCTTCAACCCCAGCTGTTGAGAAAGCCGTACACACGTGTGTATGGATTGCTCTTCTCTACATTTCAAATGCAAACATTTCCCCAAAATTAAATTCTTGGTGACATTTTACTCTTCATCTGTTAAAAAAAGCCCAACAAACCCTTGGTCTCTTCAGCTTCTAGCCGGAATCCCTCATAAGAGAATAAATCTGTGGATACTATATCCCTATTCCCACTGCTCTGCAACCCCGAATTTCTTGGGCCACTGATCTAAGCAGCCCTGTTTATTAAAGAGTTCTCCAAGCAAAACCACAGCCTGCTTGGTGGACCTGGCTTAGAACTCCTAACAGTCCTGAAATAACTCCATTTTTGAGGGACTTATGTCTACTTGGAGGGACTCATTTTAGTAAGAGATGCTTGTCCACCATCCCATGGCTTATTAAGGAATACTGGTGGGTGGGAGAAGGACACACAGGAAATCAGTGTTTCAAGGCTTAGAGTGAAGAGGTTTTGAGCCACGGCAAAAGCTCCTGAGATTTCATTTCACAGAAAATTCCTCCCTAGTCCAAGCTCACAGTCGCACAGTCGGTATTGAATGAGAAACACATTAGACTACACTTATTTATATTACAGCCTAAATAGCAAGTCTAAATAATTTAGGATTTCTACAGCTTGAAGGGGAAAAAAACCAAACCAGTTCCCAGTTTGAAACGGTAACTCCCTTTTTGGAGTTTCTGGACACAGCACTTCAGACTGAGTATTTATATGTGTGTACTGTATGTACAGAGTGTAGCTATGCACACTCATTGATAAAAGGAGGTATAAAACCATGCAAAAACCCAGTAACATGTTTATATTTTATTAAATGTAAACAGTGGTGACACATTTCTAAATATAGTCTTAATTTCTGTCTTCAAAAAGACTTGTGAAAACAAATAGAACCTGGATTTCCATATGCCCCAAGCACAGAACCACAACCCTGTAACAGTCAGCTAACTTATGGGTGATGAAGGGAAACACACGGAAGATGAGATGGTCCACAGGAATTACAGAATTGACTTAACAACCAAAACTGTCCAAAAGTAGGAATAATTTTCATAATCCTAATAAAATCAGCCTTTGCAACCAGTGCTGACACCTTCAGCTCACTGTTGTTTGCCATTAGAGTCTTCCCTTAGATCAAGTTACACAATGAAATTCAGCTTTCTGCCACCTCCATTTTCAACAGATTATAATGAACAACATCTCAGGTGTGCATAATACCTTTAGGAGTGTGTCACAAAAGAAGAAAGTGCTCTTTCCAACACAAGCCTGGTTAGGGTAGGAGACACCGAGAAATCATGCAAAAAAAATCTTATGAACTAGTATTGAATTTCAACATTCTACTTGCTTATCATATAGTATAAATAATTCACACTTGAAAATCCTCTTTTCAGAAATGCTTACTGACACAGCAAAAATGCATGTGAGGGGTTACTAACATGGCATGTAAATGCACACCTGAAGAGACTGGAGTGATCACCAAAAGGAGAAGAGAATTAATCTAAGGAAAATGTCAGCCAAGAAAATACATTGTCCTGAATAAACCAGGTAATTAACAGCTCAGGTCCCTGAGTCTCCTTCGTTTCACACCTGTCCAATGGTAGATGTGCTCCAAAACACCATCTCGGAGTGCAGACTGCTTCTGCTACCGCCTCACTCTTTGATCTGGTTTATATTTTGATTTGAAACATACAAAGGGAAAATTACTAGGAAAAACCTGCCATGATAGGGAAATGAGATTTGGCTCAGATATTTTTCCTTTATGCTGTTCACATGAGCTTTGTGAGTCTGAACCTGTTGAACGGTGCCGTTTCCCGGAGCGGACTGGACCGAGCGGCCAGTGCCAGAACACGGTGCTGGCAGCAGGAGCAGGCGTTGGCTCCGCTGCCCTCCCGTGCCCGGCCACACCGTGTTCCGGCCACAGCGTGTTCCGGCTGAACACCCGGCCCACGCGGGCACAGGAGCGAGCAGAGGGCACGGGGGGCTGCGACAGGAGAGCCCAGACGATGGCGAGATCCAAGTGTCTGTACCTGCAGCACTGCCCGTACCCGCAGCACTGTCTGTACCTGCAGCGCTGCCTGTACCTGCAGCGCTGTCCATCCTGCAGCACTGTCCGTACCTGCAGCACTGCCCATACCTGCAGCACTGTCCGTACCTGCAGCACTGCCCATACCTGCAGCACTGCCCGTACCTGCAGCACTGCCTGTACCTGAGCACTGTCCGTACCTGCAGCACTGCCCATACCTGCAGCACTGCCCATACCTGCAGCACTGTCTGTACCTGCAGCACTGTCTGTACCTGAGCACTGTCTGTACCTGCAGCACTGTCCGTACCTGCAGCACTGTCCGTACCTGCAGCACTGCCTGTACCTGAGCACTGT
Source organism: Pardalotus punctatus (assembly GCA_013400915.1). Classification (NCBI taxonomy): domain Eukaryota; kingdom Metazoa; phylum Chordata; class Aves; order Passeriformes; family Pardalotidae; genus Pardalotus; species Pardalotus punctatus. The sequence continues at coordinate 21,846 of VZTX01014696.1, forward strand.
CCGTACCTGCAGCACTGTCCGTACCTGCAGCACTGCCCGTACCTGCAGCACTGTCTGTACCTGCAGCACTGCCCGTACCTGCAGCACTGCCCGTACCTGCAGCACTGCCCGTACCTGCAGCACTGTCTGTACCTGCAGCACTGCCCCGGAGCAGGGGCAGGGGCAGCAGGAACAGCACAGACGGTGGGCAGTGCATGGATGGCCAAGAAACGGCCTGGCCCAGCTAAGGCAGTGCCCGGCCCTGGCCAGCCGTCCTGGGCTCCCCTCCAGGCCCACTGTGGCCACCCTCAGTGACCACCGCACCTTTCATGGGGAAGAAAGCACCGAGGGAAAGAAAAGGTTTGCTACTTCACACAAAAAATGGTTCAGGGAAAGGCTTTAGAAAAGCTCATGAAATTGTAACTGCAATTATCTTAGATTAGAATATTTGGCTTGAAAGATCTGGAGGGTATTGTTTTTGATAAGGCAGAGCCACTTGACAAGGCCTGTCACCACTCCAGGTCTCTCTGTTGTCAACTCAAGATGAAAGGACATCACAAAGAATTAACTTCAGCTTTTAAACATTTTGAAAATGTCAAAGAGGTCATAGCTGATCTATTTCCTTATACAGCATATTCACTTGATGAAATTTGTGGTAACAATGTGTTTTTACTTTTCATTCAAATTGGTCTGAAACCCTGGTAATTGATCCCAGACTAATGAGAGCTGACAGGCCCGGCGCGATTGGCTGAGCTCCGTATCAATCACAGCTGCTGCCGGGCCACGCTGGGCACATCAGACTTTGTAATGGCACTAATTGGGGACTACAGAAAAACCTGCTCAAGCTCCTCATGGAGTTTCCAGCACCATTTATTTGGTCTCCAGTTACACTAAAGCAAATTTAAGCCCTTTTATAACCACACCTTCCTGCATGTAGGACCTATTGTTCCTGCCTTCCCACAAGCTGTCTAAAGAGTCCTTAAAATATTCTGTGAGATGACTCTGAATTAAAAACGGGTCCAATCTGTGAAACAGCACAAGTAAAAGTAGAAGCTAAATATTTGTATTGACCTTTTAGGAGCATTATCCAAGTCAGTGAAATATCTTAAAGGCATCTTGTTATACACAGAGAGGTGAAATTTTAAAATCTCATTTAAACGAAGACGTGACCACATTTGCTAGACAGGATTTTATATTTCCAGAACATGTTAGTGTCTCTAAATATGAAAGTTATCAGTTAAAACAAGTTGAAACGTGGTCAGATGGTGCTAGTTCTGCCCACCCCCTCATGATTTGGAGAGAAAGGTCAGGGCTGCTGTCACGTCCCTCTCAGGGATGCTCAGAGCCCGTGTGCACCAAGCATGAGACGGCTCAAAGAGCCCAAGAATCCACCATTTTCTGCGTCAACTGGATTAATCAGAACCCTCCATCTTGAGCTGAAGCAAGGGATAAGCACACATGTGTGTTGGCCACACAGAGAGAATACCTGAAACGGGAACAGGAGGGACAGAACATGGCACTAGGAATCTGAAATATTTTGTATTTAAGACATAATAATAAAAAAAACAAACAAAAAACCCCAAACAAACAAAAACAAGCAAAACAAAAAACAAACAGAACAAAAAAACCCAGCCACAAGACAGAGACAGAGGTAAAGTTTAGAACAAACAGACCTAATTATGCTGTTTGTTCTCCAACCTGAGATAAAAATAATCCTGAACATATTAACAGGACTCTTCAGTGATACTTCATATATTCCTCCAAGAGATTTGTATTTGCTTATTGGAAATCATTTAGGAGAAACAGCTCCCACCCAGGTTTCCTCATACATTTAAGATGAAGGGGGCATGAAGAAAAACATATTTTAATAAACTTCCATCTGAATTTGCAATTATGTGCTAAAAAAAGCAAACCATTTACTGTACAATTATTTAAATTTATTTCTTTACAATATTTGGCAGACAGCATGAGGTCACATCTTCTGTACAAGCACACCTGGCTGAAGCTTTAATAAGTGACCTGTCCTCCGAAGGTGAGCCAGGTTCTGAATGGAAACAGGACCAGTTCCCAGCAGGATCTGCAGACGTCACTCAAGGTGACTGTTCCATTCAGAACTGCCTCGCTTGTATTCTGAAGGGTTTCACTTACGTGAGCCACTGTTCCACCACGGGTAAGTTTGATCCCAATTCAATTAGTCATTGGCAGCAGCAGCATTTCAGCATGTAATTACCCTAAGTATCATCTGCCCTTTCCCAAAGATGTCATTATCCAGGTGTCACCTCCCCTCTCCCCGCCAGGGACATCCGGCCCCATTTCAGGGCTGGGCTCTCCCTGCTCTCCAACAGGCTGAGCCCCTTGAACAGCAGCCTGTCCAAAACACGAAGAGAACACATCAATGACGTACTGGTCTTAAGGACACCCGTGTTTAACCGAAGTTCCCCTCCAAAAGCCGTCATCTGCCCGTCTCCACGTGTGAGAGCTCAGCTGGACAGGCAGTGGGACAATCCCTCTGCTCCCGGGCGCTGGAGCCCGAGGAACACCCGCAGGGTGGAGAGGCTCCTGCCTTTCTCCTTCTCTCTCGGCACGTTTGGTAGGGAGCACAGGCAAGCTCCAACACCGGGCCCTTGCTGGCTGTTCCCTACTAGAGCTTGCTCGGCCTGCGGAGTTCTGCCCAGAACCACAGCACTGTGATGGACAGGAAAGACCCCTGAGATGCTCAGGTCCAGCCCCCAGCCCAGCACTGCCGCTGCAGCATTAACCAGGCCCTACACCGGCACACGTATGGAAAGAAGCACGGAAAAGAAGAGGAAAAGGAGTCCTTTTCTGAGACAGTCTCACGGGGCAGTGAGGAGCTTAGCACAAATCTTGTCAGAAACAGTTTTAAGTGTTCCTTCCAAAATATCTACCAAGCTCTCAAAAAAAGTATAAAGCCCTTTTAAAGTTCAATGCATATTAAAAAACCCAGAGGAAGCAGCAAGATCCCTTTGCTTCCTCACCTTCTTTTTAGGCCAAAACACATTGCACCAACATTGTACTTTGGCACAGCAACATCTAAAGAAGGAGGAGGAAAGTCCTTGAAGAATATAATTTCCTCATCAAATTATATTTGATGGCAATAATAGGCATCTTCTATTTTCAGTCCAAGGATAAAAAATCAGCAAACCAACATAAAGGCATTTTACATCCCCTGAACTCTGTGGCCCCCACTTTCTTATTAAGAGGGTTTGAGGTTAATCAGTTTAAAATTGCATTGATTTATATAATCATTTTGATTCAGTGAGGGAATAAATTGAAATGAATTACGAGGTACATCTTAAGTATATGCTCCATTTTGCTGCTTTTTCAAGATTTGGATATAATACAAGGGAAAATAACACTCATCCCATAGAATTCTCGTGGATCTATGGTCCCAGTGCCAGAGGCAAAGCAAAGTCTCTGAAAGAATACTTTGAGTGAGGGAAGATGTGAAAGAAAAATCGAATTTATCAGCAGTTTATAAACAGAAATTAAAAAGATTAAGAATTATTTAATTCCTGTTAGTACATTTCTTAGTCCCGTTGTGTTCAGTAGTGGAAGTTAATTATCCCGGCATTACCATGATCTTCCTCCCACATACTTGTACTCACAGATCCCCTCTCTCTCTCTTTTCAGAGCACAAGTTATTCTGGGGTAACTAAAGTCCCACTTAAAAGCTGATTTTAATCAGCTCCTTTGCTAAATTGAGGGGAATTTGATTAAACCTTTTTAACCTACTCTGTGGTAGTACCTTCATAATCCATTTTTACCTCCTCAAGTTTTCTTGAGGAGGGCAGAACAGCTCCCAGAAACTTGATGTTCCAGTACTAGAGATCCCAGCTGCTGGAAGCTTGATGTGGAATTTACGATTTCCAACACAAATCCTCCTTGTTTACAAAGTCTGACACCTGAGGGGCTGTCACAGAACCTGGGCCACAAGAGATGAAGCCCCAGGGCAGATGATTTGCTGCTTCTGTGGCTTCAGGAGAGCCACATGTACCAGTTTAGTGGCCCAGGGCTCTCCCAGAAAAGCACCATGGCACTGACGGCTCTCCTACCGCTCTGTCCACACGGTCTGACGCATTCCTTCATTAGAGATTTGAAAGCTCTGAGTCAGGGATGTGGAGGAGCAACATCCCCTCGTGTCCAGCAAAATGCAGACAACTCCAATACTAGCAATTAAAATTTTAGGGAACAAATACTGGACTATTCTACAGCCGATATTATTTGCTGAAGCACCAAAGTATTCCCCAGAAACCTCTGGCCAGAACCAGAGCCTCGCTTCCTTTCCCGACGGGAGAGGATTCCAGCAGTGGGTGGGAAGTGCTGCTCCCCCATCAGCTGTGCCCGGGCTCAGAGCACCCAGAGCCCCTTCCCCACAGAGCCCCTTCCTCCCTGCACCCACAGCAGCCGTGTCCACATCCCACGGACAGGCCTGCGAGCAGCCTGGGACCGTGGGAGCTGTCCCTGCCCACGGCACGGGCTGGAACGGGTGACTTTGAGATCCCTCCCAACCCAAACCATTCCAGGATTCTGTGCACTCCGGCTGCAAAAGCTTCTCTTTCAAAAAGCAGAATATTTTTTGTGGGCTTACACAAATGTACTACAGCATAGTAAATTCAGAGATTCCAAAATTCATTTCTTTGGAATTAACACTAATTGCTTTTGAAAACAAATAATTTAAAGATTTTTAAAAGGCAACAAGCGACCCTCAATCCCAGCACACTGAGACTGCTTGAAAAAGCCTAAATTATTTTCCACGTGCCTCATAAGTGTCTTTTCCTATGCAATTGGAAGAGCTTTGAATTGCATTGAATTTAGATCCTAGTCTTTTTTCCCCATCTGCTTTTATTTTGGCATCAGACTGGATTCTTGAACAGACACAAACACAAGCAAAATCTGGTAATTTCCCCAACCTAAGGCGTACCAGAGCAGGGAAGTTTAAGTCCCTCCTGGCGAACACCTTTACGCTGACAAACCAGAATCTCCTCTGCCCTCCTAAGTGGCTTTGCTCTCTAAAAAAGTGCCAGCACACACTACAAGGTTGGAGAAACAGATTATATTTTTAAAGTGCAATGTATTTTTTTCCCTAATTCAAAACAGCAAATGTTAAACTTAAAGACTCTTCCTAGTGCATGTTAGTGACAGGCAAAGCTCCCAGAGGGGTGACTGCCTTCAAAGACAGGTAAATGAGGGCCCATATAAAACAGCCAAGTATTGATGTTGTAGTAAAATTCAAGAAAAACACATTGGCAGACAAGTAAATTTGTCACTAATAATTTAATGTAATTTCCCTAAAATGGAGGTAATAGGTACTCAGGGAATACACCTCCAGGGTTTACATCAAATGTGCCTGTGGAAAATGGTGAAATAATATTTTTTTAAAATGTAGATGCTTTGGCTGACATGTTGGTTTAAGATGAAAATCGCTCTCCTGAAATGATAAAGGGGAAGGGAAAATATCAGCTCCCAAACATAGCCAACTTGGATCTTCCCAAAGCATCCCCAAAGCAACAAGCTCCGTTCGTGGGGGCTCTTTTGGGTCCTTCCAGCGCAGCACTGGATGGAAGGAGCAGCGAAGCACGGGCAGTGCTGGCACCTGCAGCGTTCCTGCTCTCCGAGCTGCCGGCCGGCCGCTGCCAGTGTCCAGTGTCCGGAGCTGTCTGCAGTGAAGGGACAGCTCAAACTGTGTTTAGTTCCATCCATGGCACTGGGGGCAGATCAGCTATAACAGTTTCATTTTCTCTTAGTGCTAATTCAAGATTTTTAGCCCAAACCTGTGATGGTTCACTTTGTACCCTGCAGGATGGTCCTGGATGCTGCTGAAGAGCCCTTAGCAATTATCATGGGGTTTCTATAAATGTTAAACAATACTTGACTCACATAGGTGAGATTCAGAGAAAGAAAAAAGGAAAAAATTCTCCCCATTACTTCACTGCTCCAGATAGGGTCACTTCTAGTTATAAACTGAAATTTCACCGTGCAGGTTTAATATGGGAAAGGCTTGCATTTTTTTTTTTTTTCTTTTTGCTAGGGCAGTAAGAAAATAGGGAAGGAAAAAAAAGAAAATAAAACATAAGAAAGGAAAAAGGCATCTGCCACAAGCTCAGACAGTGACTGAGGAGGAAAGGGAGCCCAGGAAAGGACAGGTGAATTGGTTTGAAATCCAAAACTCAGTCATCTTATATAAAATTAAGGTAATTGACTAAGTTGCCAGTAATTAAAAATAACAACCTCCTCATTGAAATAGCCTCAGCATTTTATTATTTCTGTGTGGTTGCATGATTGACACACTGAAAATCTGAGGGGGCTGAAAGATCAGCTGCTGAGCACAAGCAGGGGAAGGCACGTCCGTGCTCACGTGGGAATGGCAGCCCTGCGGAAGGGCTCGCTCAGCATCCCCCGCTCTGCAGCCCTGGCCAGCAGATCATGGC
>VZTX01014716.1:0-10641 GCA_013400915.1 Pardalotus punctatus
ACAGTGACCGTGTCCACCTTCACCCACGACCAGAGGAGCCCAAGGCACCTTAGACACAATTTTCTGCTCCAATGGGTTCCTGCAAGTGCCTCACCCATGGCGGTCACCTCCCTGCACCACCCTAAGAACACCAAGGGACACCCCAGCAGAGCAAACTGCACATTTTTAGGGTATTCTGCAAGTTTCTAGATATTCTACCAACTCTTGCTGGGCAGCCCCTCCAAAACCTTAATTATGTAAAAGCAAGTGAATCTTTTCACTAAGAACAATGCCTGCCTGTAGCTACACATCACACTGATGTGAAGACACCAAAGGAAAATACATGGGTTAAGGTGATGATGAGCACTATCTGCCCCAAGCACATCACAGAAGAGAAGGTAAAGCTCAAGAAAATTAATCTATTTTCCTCCCCTTCCCCAAATGGTCCCTGATATTATTAACTTATAACTAGACACACACACGCTTTGGGCTTTGCTGGCACGGGTGGAGGAGCTCTAAGGGGAGCGGATGGGCTGGAGCAGGAGGTACAGAATGGGCTCCAGCCACTCCAGCCAGTGCTGGTTGTTCCCTCATCCCCTCTTGCAGTGGGCCTGGGGGAGGCTGTGCAGCTGGGCACACCTTGCCAGGGCTGGGCACACCTTGCCAGGGCTGGGCACATGTTGTGGTGGCAGGACACACGTTATTTCTGCCACCATGCACAGACAGGATCTAAGCAAAGGCTCATTCCTGCTGGTTCCCCTGAAATGCTATTACAGGAATCAAAACCCACAGTGAGCTGCAAAGTTATTTCCTTTTGGTTGTGCCCCAGATCAAACTAAGAGCAGGAATTTGAGCTGTGTGTTAAGCAAACACCAGTGAGGACCCAGCAGCCGCCCAGCCCCATCACCTGCTCAGGGAGCTGGTGGGCACCTGAGAGGGGCAGCCAGAGGGGAAAGAGGCAGTGGGGGGCAGCCCTCAGCCACCAGCCCTGGTAGAGGCAGGAGAGGTGCTGACGAGGCCAGGCAGAGTTCCAGAGCCCCATTTCCGAGCTGAAGAGAGCTTTGCAGGGGTCAGAGCAGGGATATTTATTGGGTGGCAGAGCCAGGCTTGTGCAGCTGCAGCCGAAAGCCCCTGCCAGCTCTGTCCTCAGCCTTCACAGGCAGGGTTACACGGGAGTGTTGCAGGCTGTGTGTGAACTGGATGGGCTGCAAAGCCTGTCCTGAACTCCCTCGTGAACTCCCTCGTGCAGCAGAAACTCCTCTGCCGATTAACCCTTGAACTGCCTGGATGGGAGGGTCAGACTGAAACATCCTCTGCTCTGGCCTCCAAATCTCTGCACCAACTTTGCTTTTTTTTATCCCCACTTTTTATTTAGGAAAAAGCAATTTCTCACCCAGTCCTGTGCCACGCCCATCCACATCACCAGGGGAGGACAGATGGACACGAGCCTCTGCTGCTTTGGCTGCCACACTGTGAAGGCAGCAGCTCCCCAGGCAACACAAACACCCTGTGCAAGCCCATCCCAGGATGGCAGCACCGAGCACCTGGGATGGTGAGGGGAGCATGGGGATGGTGCCATGTGGGCATGGCAGGGTTCTCTGGACCTGGGTGACAATGTCCCCAGTGCAGGTCCCCACAGCTCTACCAGCCACTGCCATCCTCCCAGTTGGCTCCTGGAGAAACCAGAGGCACCACAGCAAGGATCTTGATCCCTTCCCATACCTGGGGGACCGCACCTGCAAGGGACCAGGGACCACAAACCTGCACCCAAGCCAGTGACAACCTCAGGACAAGGTTCCCACACAGGATCCTCTGCTACAGCATTGCCACAGCAGCTCCACCCTGCAGGGGAGGTGGCCACGTCATCCCTTTGTGTCCATGGACACCGCTGGGGAAAGCCTGGCCATGGTCATGAAAAACATAACTTGGGCTTCACAACAGAGCAGAAAGGAAACCCAACGCCTGCTCGAGCTCTCAGAGAAGCAAAATTTCTCACCAACATCCCCCTCCCAGTGGGGTTTGCCCCCTTCACTCACGCCTCGGTGGAAGGAGGGGGTGGGTGAGCCGGTGACAGTGGGGACAGCCCCAGCCAGGCTATCAGGCTGCAGGGAAAGAGGATCAGCACAGGGCTCAGCAACAACAGCCCCCAGCTGCCGGGCTCGCTCGGATATTGGAAACACATGTTCACTGGAGAGAAGGAAAAAAAGCAGCTGAAAATCCACACAATTGCTGCTGGCCGGCGGGTGAGAGAAACCAGAGCGCGGCTGGAGAGGCTCCACCAGGGGACATGGCAGTGGGGCTCCACATCCCTGCCTGCACTGCCAGGCACCCAGCATTCCCAGCCTCCCTGCAGGCTCCAAGCTTCAGAGGTGTTTTTGAAGGGTTAAACAGCCAGAGCAGTGAGGAAAAGCTGGAGCACAGCTAAAGCTGCAAGTCAGACCTGCCGAGGCAGGGGCTGCAGATCCGGGCTGAGATAAGTGGGACCAACACGTTAGACTGGCCTAAAAATGTCATCTCCCTTTGAAACCTTCTCTGCTTTATTGTATTCAACCATAAATGTTTCGTCAGCCCCTCTGCTCCTGATCGGTTACACAAGAGGAGCATAACTGGCCCATGCAGTCATTTTATTCCAGTGAAAGATGCATTTTTGGTCTACCCACTGACAGAAGCAAAACAAAGTCCTTTCTATTGGAATAAATCTCCACATGGGGAAGTGGAAAAGGCTGACATGAATATGGTGCTGGAGGCTTAAGTTTACTTTTGAAAACAGACCCAAAAACATCCCCATGCAGACAGAGCCAGAAGTGGAAGGAACTGACACAAATCAAAAGGAAACTTAGGTCTCGTTTTATGTTGTGATACTTTAAGTCACATTTTTCAAGACATTTTAAGAGCCCCAGATTTTCAGGGTGGGCTGTGTGCCTAGGAGGGGGGAAAAAAACAGAGAAGGAAAAAAATAGAGTGAGATCTGGGCCTTTTGATGTTGTCACTTGAGAAGTGCCAGAGCCAGGAGAACTCTGGGCAGAATAAACAGCATCCCACTTGCAGACTCATCAAACAACCTACAAAATACCCTTACAGGGTGAGGGTGTTTGCTGCCTTGGAAGCACAAGGAAAACTGGCCTCTCCCCTTACAATATCAGGGGCAAAGAAAAAAAAAATTAATGTTCTGCTTGCAAAAGCAGCCTATCCATCCAATTTGAGACCTGGTGTCCATCCCTGCTTGAGCAAGCCAGGTGACCACAGCAAAGCAAGCAGTTCCCTGGAGCTCAGAGAGGATTTCATGGCCCTTCAGAAGAGGAAACACCACATTTCTCTGGGGTACAGCAGCTCTGGTGTGTTATTGCAAGTGCTCCAGATGATACAGCCCTTAAAAGGATGGCTTCAAGCTATCCTCGAGCTCCTCAAGCCCCAAAAACCATGGGAGAATCCCAGGCAGAACTGCCCCCATGGCTGAGCTGCCCTGACGGGACACAGGGGAGGGAAGGGACGGGGGGTACGTACGAGTGGCCCGTGGCTGGGATGAAATAAATACAGCAGTGCACCCGCGTGTCGGGGATCCGCTTCTTCCGGTTGATGTTGATTTCCTCCTGCAGGTACTTCTCGTACTGGTCATTGATGAACTTCATGATGGGCTGCCAGCTGCAGGGAGACAGGAACATGGGGTGGTGGGGTCGTGTGAGGGGTCTGGACCACCCTGACCCTCCCACCCAGCCTGTGTGAAGCAGAGCCTGTTCAGCCAGGGATGCTCAGCATCCCATAAATCACAAACCTGACACGTTCACTGCTTAGCAACTCCATGCGCTGCTGCAGGAGGGATTTACTGGCTGGTTTAGACAAGCAAGTGCCTAAAATGTGCTCCCTTCTCTCCTCCTGGAGCGGGCTGTGGAGCAGGACAGGGCTGGGACCCTGCCCTGGCCCCTTGCATGGCGTCATGGCACAGGAGCAAGAGCAGAATCAAAGCCCACAAGCCCAGCCCAGCTCGAGGTGGGAACAAGGCACCTGCCATGGGCCAGCCCTGCCCAGCCCTGGGACCATCCCACCGAGCCAGACACCATCCCAGGGATTAGAGTTCAGCCTCCAGAGCCACATGAGCAGGGTCTGGGGACTGGTCCTGCTGGCACACAGCTGCTCCCAGCCACAAACAAAGGTTGTCTCATGCCTGGAACAGCAGGATGTTTGTGGCTCTCACAGGGAGCGTGGCACTGCGCTGTCACCACAACAACCCTCCTTCCTGCTGCCCACGAGCAGGGGGGCACAGCACCAGGGTCAGCATGTGCTGGGTCTCTCCTGCCTTCCCCCTGCACCCAGGGCACAGAGGCAGCAGCTCACCAGTTCTCGTTGTTGATGTGGTCCCCAAAGCCCGGGGTGTCGATGACCGTCAGCTTCATGCGAACCCCCTTCTCCTCAATCTCTGAAAGAGAGGAAAGCTGGCGTGTGAGGTGAATGTTGATGGGTACTCTGGCCAAGCCCACCCTCCCAAAATCAGAAATGCACCTTCACAGCTCCTCCCAGGCACAGATCAGCCATCCAAAGGGATCCAGCCCCATATCCACCCTGAAATGCTGCCCCCACGGCTACCTCACAGGCTCCCTTCCAACACAATTAACTCAATGCTGATGAATAAAGGAAAAATGGATGTTTTTTCAGCCCTGAAAGCATGTCTGATGGTAAAAGCCCATTCAGAGAGATGAGAGCAGAGGTTTATGGAAGTCCATAACCCCTGTGAGTCCCCAGAGACACAAGGCAGAGCAGGACCTAAAGTCAAAGCAGCAGGTGGGACCTGCAGAGCCTCACCGTGAGTGATGGATTTGATTTCAATGGTCTTGGGGATCCGCTCCTCAGAAGTTGGCTGTACAGATTTCCGGCTGATCTTGGACTTGAAGAGGGTGTTGATTAATGTGGATTTCCCCAAGCCGCTCTGACCTGGAAGAGAGCAGGACAACTCATGGTCAGCACTCCCTCAATTCCAGGCTGTTCTGTCAGGGGATGGGGCTGCTGACAGCCTCAGCCTGCACCGGGTCTGCGGCAGGGACAGAGGGAGGGAAGAGCTGCAGCTGCTGCCCCTCAGCTCCCCCGAGCCAAGGATCTCAGCCCAGCCCAGGCAGGAGGACGCTGCAGGTAGCAAAGCCCCTCCCTGGCTCCAAAGCAGCTGCCTTGCTGGGAGTCAGCAGCTCCAGAGCTGCTTCCCTGCATCCAGGCACAATCCCAGCAACCCCGAGGACAGGCACAGTGCTGGGGATGTTTAAAGGGCTGCGGAGATGCCCAGCAGGGCACAGGGACCAGGGAACCCCAGGAAGAAGTGTCCCAACTGTGCCTTCACTCTCCTGCAGGCTCCTCTGGCCAGCTCTGCAGGGAAGGCTTTGGAGCAGCTTGGCAAGCCTTTATCTGGACAGGACTAACAACAGCAACAATCCTACAAACTTCAGCCCTGCTGCAGCTGCTGCTGCTTCCCTGCTGGACTTGCTGTTGCAATCGGCCCAGCTGGCTGCACAGACACAGGTCCATGCCAGGAGCTTCTCTGAATCCCACAAACAACACCCCAGGAAGCACATGAGATTCCACAACTTTAGCAAAACAGCTTTTAGAGAAGCATTTTCATGCTTTATATCCCAGAGCTGATGCTGATCTGTGAGGAAAGGACATCAGCAGCTCTTGACTCTCCAGGAACAACTGCCCCATGAGCTTGGAGAACAATTTTTCCAGAGCAAAGAAAACAGAACTATTCTCAAAACCCTGGGAGCAGATATTTTGTGCCCTCTGCAAAAGCTGCAGAGTTCCTGCACACACCATGCAGACCCTGCTGGCCCTGTTCTGCCAAGACATTGCAGCCAGTTATTGTGGCATTGCCACCAGCATGTCCCTTGTCCCACAGAGTGTCCCTAAGCACAGTCAGCAAGTTTCACCAATGTCCTTCAGGGTCCTGGCCCATCCAGGCTGCCAAAGCCAATGGTAGGGCCAACCAGCACTGGGCATCACCTCCTGGCATCACCCCACTCCCAGATCAAACAGCAATTTTAGAGGTGAGTTTGCAACATCACCAATGGCTGCAATCCAGCACAGGAAAACTCTGTCAGCCACTGTCACTGCTGGGCTGTAAGAAACACATGGACCAGGCTGGGGACACGTGCTCCTGGTCCTCTGCTGCCTAAAATCGCAGAGCCAAGCACACACAGGTCTGGAGCTGGGCACACAGAGCCAAAACAGAGCTCTCATTGCACCACTGCTCACCATTAAATGGAGCACCTGGGGAGAGGGGAAGGCAGGGTGACACAGTGGGGAGACAGGAATGAGGGGTGACACACTGGGGAGAGGGGAATGAGGGGTGACACAGTGGGGAGAGGGGAATGAGGGGTGACACACTGGGGAGAGGGGAAGGCAGGGTGACACACTGGGGAGAGCAGAAGGAGAGGTGACACACTGCCAGAGCTCTGGGCAGTGAGTCTCTGCATTTGTGCCTGTCCAAGCTGCTGGAGCTGCAGTGCCTGGGAAGGGACCAGAGGTGAGAGCCACCAGCAGCAGGATGTGATGTCCCATTGACACTGCAGCCACAGGCTGACCTTGCTGAGCCATGATGGGGCTGCCTGGGGACCCTAAGGCTGTGGCACAGGCAGCTGAGTGCAGGGCAGACTCCCCTTCCAACAGCCCTGGTTTGCAGCCCATTGTTTTTCCCAGAACTGAAATCCAGCAGGGAAAATGCAGCTGAGCCTGGCCACCTCTGCTCTCCTTCCAGCTGCTTTGCACTGAAAACTGAATGCAAAAGATGTGCTTTGGGGTTAGGGTTTTTTAGAGTTTAGACATTTTTCTTCATCTCTGCAACCTTAGAGGACAAGGGGCTGAGCTGAACTCAGCCTGCAGCTCCCTCTCAGAGCTCTGGTTTGGCTCGTGAAACCCTTTTGAACAGGGACCTTACTACAGTGGGCAAAGGGATTTCACAAAGCCCCATCAGAAGGACACCATGAGGAGTTACCCCCGCATGGCAGCGATGCTCAAATTCCCACTTCCCGTGCAGGACAAGTCACCTCCCTCCTCCCTGCCCTCATCTCCCGCCTGTCAGACTGAGATTGGAACAACTTCAACTCAAGGACTCGCAGCTCAGGCTGGATGGGAATAACAGAGCTAAACCCATCCCAACAGCCTGACCTTCCCCAGGGAAGCAGAGCAGGATGAGGGCTGGCTGCTGCCTCCAGCCTCAGCCCAGCACCCCTTCCCCGAGGTGCTGCTCCTCCCGCATCCCTCCCGCTCTTTAGGGAGGGCCAGAGCTCATCTTGTTTACGCTGCCCCGAATTCCCAGCCTGTAAACAGCCAGCCCAGCGCCTGCCAAGGGCAGAACAATGTTTTCCAGGCGCGCCGCAGCACGGGCCTTCATACCACACACAGCGCTGCCAAGGCAAAGCCATTCCTGAACATCCCTCCCCGTCTGCACAGCACGGAGCCGAGGTGCTGAGGCACCACAGCCTGCTCCTGCAGGGATGGGAGCCTCCTCTGGCAGGGAAATAGGAGCTCAGCTCAGGTAATCTTGCTTGCAGGCCCCCAGGACCAGTGCAGAGATCCCTCTGCCATGGGAATGCTGTTTCGTTAGCAGCAAAGAGCTGGATTTGCTAAAACACCTACAAAAAACTGGTTCTGCACTGACCAGGCTTGCTGTGATCACCCAGCCCGGGGAACCTTCCCCACAGAGGGAATGAAAATATCCAAATGGGAAAGGCAGAGCATCTGCAGAGCTTGCTGGGAAGCTACAGCACAGTGATATCCTTAACAGAATTAGGAAACAATGGATCAGGACCTTCTATAACCCCAGACAGACCCCCAGGATACCTGTGGGACATCCCAGGCATCACCTCTAGCCTTACACGGCTCCTCCCAGGAGGGTAAGGGATGGTGAGGCCCCATCACCACACCACTGGTCATGGCCATGGCCTGGGCTTTGCTCTCCTCATCCCCCTGCAGCTCCCCTGGGAGAGCTGCTGGTGACCAGCCTGGCCCCGGGGAGCACAGCCCACCTCACACAAGGGCTCCACAGGACCAGTCCAGACATTAACAGCTCGAAAAGAGCAGAAAAGGTTCATTTCTTTTTCCTTTTCCCCTGTGCCTGGTATCCCACAGTGTCTGCCCAGCTCTATGGTACACTCAGCATTTTGCAGGTGAGTGGCTGTGCCATCCCTGGTTTTGGGGGCCCGGGGGCTGCAGGAGCACAGGCCCCCACAGCTGAAGCAGTGATGCAACCAGATAAATCTCCTTGATCCCATCCATCGTGCAGCCTGGGAGAGATAATGAACAGGAGCTTGTGGGCAGCAGGATTTGGGCACACAACCCTCCAATCTTCCCTCCTTGCATGTGGACCCCCCTGGGACACTCTCACCCCTGCTGTGCCATCCTGCAGGTCCCCAAAGGAGCTGCCCAAGCCAAATGACTGAGCTATGCAAACCACTCCTACTGTTCTTTATTCTCATCAGTAAATGACTGGTTTTGGCATTTCTTCCCTGGTGTAGCAGGGCTGCCTGAATACAAAAAAATTCATGAAGAGGAATTTTACCCAGATTGCTGGGAATACCAGCAAGGATGAGGGCTCTGGAATATCAGCAGCAGTGCAGTCCCTTGAGCCCTTCATGTGCCCTCTGACTGCTCAAATCAGTGCAGGGCTCCCAGGAGAGCTGTCAAGGGAGCTCTTATGAGCCCTGACTCCCCTCGAGGTGCTTCCCTCCGGGATGTGCCAATGGACAGTGCACCCCAAGACACAGGAGGATGCAGAGGACTATGGACCACCTCACACTGACAGCTTTAACTCCAGCTGAACTCAGGCCAGCTCCTTGGGAGCAGGGTTTGCTGCCTGAGAAGGCAGAGACCCCAAGGCCGATGCCGAGGAGACTCCAAAGAGGACAAACATGACGGCAGGACAATGAAAACACCCGGCTGAGCACGCTGCAGGCAGCTGGCGCTGGGGGACGACTCACCCACGACCATGATGTTGAACTCGAAGCCCTGTTTCATGGCTTTCCTCCTCAGCTGCTCCAGGATGGCGTCGATGCCCACGTAGCCGAAGTCGGCAGCTGGCTTGTCCGGCCGCGCCGGCGCCGCCTGCTTGGGGCCGGCATCCCGCGGAGCGTCCGTCATGCCGGGAGCGTGGCTGGGAACGGCCTCTGGACCTGTGGGGGCAAACACAGGCTGCTCAGAGGTGCTGCTCCTGGCAGGGAATCACAGAGCTGCCTGCTGCATCCAAAGTGGGAATAAAGCACTCAGAGTACCAGCAGGCTGGGAGGGAGGAGCCTTGTGGGATCTTCCTCTACAATAATTACATTAAATTTGGGATTTCCCTTCTCCATTCACTGGATTCACCTTGATGCCTGCCCACTCCACCAAACGTGCCACAGCAGAGGGATGCTGCTGTGGGGGTGTGAGCACACCAGGTCTCACAGCAGCTGATCTGCTGCCACAGAGCAGGACCCAGCACCCAGAAAGTCCTCAGCCCACATCTGGGAGTTTGTTTAGTGAGTGACAAAGGCTTTTAGCCCCACAGCCCTGTGCCCGGGTACTGCTGTTAAAGGCTGGCAGACCTACACATCCCACTGGAATTACAGCACTGTGCAGCCTGCTGGTGCGAACAACTCAGAGCCACGTTCTGGGGGGAGCTGGGTGGCTTTGCAGACACACAGAGCCCTTGGCATCGGCTGACACGTGCCCTCCTCGAGCTCCAGCTGACGCAGCTCTGAGGCTGCCGGCCCTGGCTTGTGGAAAACCCAACACATTTGCATCAAAACGGGTCGTGCCAGACAACACCCACGCGGCCACGGAGCTTCTGTGATCTCGCTCTAATTCTGTCCATATCTGCTCAGAAACCCAAACCCTTCAGCTTCCCTCAGAGACAGGGTGCCTGTCTCCCCTGCAAGACGCTCCAGCCTAACAAAGCTCTTCAGGAGAAGCAGATGTAAAACTCCTGCCTCAGCCAACAGCTTTGTAAGAAAAACCAGGGAACCATCTACTCCCCCAGGAAGCAGGCAGGAGCATCAGCCCCGGGAAGGACAAAGTGCCCCACGTGCCCCGGGGTGATGCAGCCTTGTCCCCTGCCAGCCCCAGCTGCTCCGCATCACCCACAGCGGATACAGCAAATATCCCGAAGGCAGAGCGTGCACAAGGTCAGCCCAGTCCCCTGCAAGCTCCTGGAGGCATCAGCCATGTGCAGCACACTCTGATCCAGGCACAGAGAGGGAGGTTTTAGGAAAACACACTTCTGAGAGCCCTCCGCACCCCAGGCTGCCGCTGCTCAGTGCCTGGGTCCCTGCAGCCACCAGCCTAAGTGAGCATTTTGCTGTTGCTCAGTGTTTTGCAATGCTTATTTATTATTTTTTAATCATTTATTATTATTAATAAAAACACTATTTGCAAAGTCCTCATCTCTCCAGACAGCAACACAGCTCTCAGCTCATTTCACCCCTGTTATTCCCGGTCTTTGATGATGTGCTGCCTGCTTTTCTCTCCCTCCCTCTCTCTGTGGGAGTGTGGCTGGGCCAAAGGGGCTCCTCCAAACACAAGCCCATCATCCCTTCTCCTCTGCCAGTGTCAGACCAGAGCCTGATGGGGTCTATGAGGTGGAACCACATCTTCCTGTGAGCACAGCACACTTCCATGTGCTTAATTTAGGCCAAGCAGAAAAAAAAAAAAAAA
>VZTX01014724.1:7075-29741 GCA_013400915.1 Pardalotus punctatus
AAAAAAAAAAAAAAGCAGCAAACCCAGTATATTTCATGTTTGGAAAAATATGACACATTGCAATAAATTAATTCCTGGTGTAATTCACTGTGTTGAATTTCGGTAGGATCCTGTTGGAGCTTCATCCAGAATGATTCCAGAGGTGGTGACTGCAAGGAAGAAGTTACCGGTTTCCCACGTATCATGACTGACAGGTAAGTTCATGCCTCTTCTCAGCCCTGCTGCAGAATCTTATTTTGCACTTTGGTTTTTAAAATATGTGGGGCCTGATCCTTAAGCTCTTCAAGTAACTTGGCCGGGAGTCTCTGGCATGCAGCTGTTGCAGGGAAATCTTCAAAAGGACATTTGCTTCTTCACAGGTCATAACTAAAAAGGCTCTAAATGAAATAGATGCTTATCTTGAGAATCCAGGAGAAGCTGGAGCTGAACCAACACGCAGTGTGGATTCGGGATACACCTTTCTCTCCGCTCCAGTGAGGCATCCTAACAGCCAAGTTAAAGGGAACTCAGTTTGATTTCCTACAAATAGTGCTACTTGTGTAGATTTTGATTTTTAAAAATAGGAATATTCTTCTGCCACCTGTCAAAGAGGGAGTTTGGGAGCAGAGGTATAAGAAGGTTTATTTTCAGAAATGGAGATGCTGCAATCTGTTTATGGTTTTTGTCACAAACAATGTTTTCCTAGCACGGGGCTAAATTGTGTCCTTGGTTATTGAATGCAAATCTGTTGATTTAAATGGAATTCATTGCAAGTGGGAGCAGGACTTAGCCATCATTTTCCTCTGCTGTCTAATCACTGTAGTATGAAGAAAAGCAACATGTGTATAATGGTAGCTGAGATGCAGGAGGGGTGGAAGCTTTCTACCAATGAGAACCACATTAAATAATTAATTCCCAATTGCCTTTCTACATTAGTGCTTTCAGCTATAAAAGCTGGTCAGCTTTGTAAGGCCCCAGGCAATGAAACATTTGGTGCATTGTCAGTCCAAAAGTGGAGGTAATAGATACCCAGCGTGGCTGGAAAAGTGCTACTCTCCATCCTGCCATTTACATATTCCAGCTGCACAGCCTCATTCCTCATCCTCTCCTTTGCCTTCCTGAAGTTTGACAGAACAGCATCTCTTCTGAGGTGGCTGCTGAAGAAGCCAAAGTGTATTTATTTTATAAAAGAAGAGAGGAACTTAACGTTTGAGTCTAAAAATGGAGTGTACAAAGTTGGTCTCTCTTATCATCAGACAAATCTGACAGGTTAATAAGGAAAAGACTGAATTTCCCCCTCCTTTCCCATTTGCCCCCCTTTCCCCATCTGCTGGTTCCCCAAGCCCAACCTGTCACCTCAAGTCACAATGGGATCTTTTTGGGCTTGTACATCATTCTCAAGAAAGGTCTTGTCATAAGAAATGACTTCACAAAGCCTTTTGATGTGCAAGCCATCAGAGGCTGCTCCACTCACCTTCTGAGATAAAGATACCTGGATGTGTGTGTGTATGAAGCTGAAGAAGAAAAGGAAGTGTTGGAATAAATTGCCCGGGGAGGTGGGAGATTCTCTGTTTAAAAGCAGGTCTAGACAAACATCTGTCAGAAAATACCGACGTCTATTTGATCTTGGCTCCCTGAGAGAACACGGTGATACACATATATTTATATATGCTCACGTGGGTCTATATATAAATGTATATATTTCCACACTTCCAGGGACAAGCTTTTGGCCTCTGTGATACTTTGTGTTTGTGAATCTTTTAGGTTAATTACACCCAGGTTTGCTCTCTCTTGGCTTCATTAAATTTGAGTTTCAGTTCTATTTAATGTCCTTTGTGCCTCGAGTGGATCAGGTCACTCTGTCTAATCCACTGACTGTGTTTTTCTCACATTCCTTTTTTTCTCATGTTCAAGTGAAGTTCCTTCAATTCTGGGAGATTTTCAGCAATTCTGCTTACTCCCAAAGAACATCTGTGGACGCACATGGGATTGCACTTCTTGAGGTAAGGTCATGGTTGTAGAAACGTCTTTATTATCAGTTGTAATAGACAGGTGCTTGGAGAAGTTGTTAGGCTGAGCATGAAGACGGCATGAAAAATTTGGGGTTTTTTATGATTATTTTTGTACACAATCACTTTCCAAAGCACTCCTCTGCTTTAAAGGCAACGTGCTCATGGCTGCTGCTGGCACCCCTATAATTTCTTCAGTGGGACCACTGAGATACAGGATGCAACTTTGAGGAGTGTGTTGGCAGTTTATGTGTATTTGTGCATGGAGGGCAGGGAGACACCAAGGACTTGTCATCCTTTACACAGCAGCCAATATCAATTACGAAGACTTATATTAAAATTCATTAGAAAGTGAGTTTTTCCACTGTGACACATAGAGGCTTCCCTAAAGATGGGGTCCTGTACAACTCAGCATCGGAGATAGAGGGCAGTGATAGAAAACTTACATTCCAGGTAGGTGAAAAAGGGTTTGTAGAGGAAACTGATGTAGATGAAACTGTACAGCAATTCTTCTATCACTGCCCCCTGTGCAGAATTACACCAGGCAGTGCCTGTATTCCCTTGGCATCCTGGCAAGTGCTGGGTGGAAGCAGGAGATGCTGCAGCAAGCTCTAGAGATCAGCTCCAGACTTTGTGGCAGAAAAATTGAGCCCTGCATTTCTGAAGCCAAAAGCTGGGATGCGCCAGGCTGCACAGGCTGACCTAGGATTTTAGCCTTCATGAGGTTTCAGAGGTGACTTCTCTTGCTTAGCCACCTTATCCTTCCAAAAGATCTTTGTCCCACATCTGTAACCTGACATTCTGGCTGAAGTCACCTGCTCCTGCAGAGCACGTTGGTGTCGCAGGCTGAGCTCTACAATGACCACAGAGGGGACACACCACTGCTTCTGCCAAGACAGCAGAGAGGCAGAAACCTCCATCCTGGGGACAGGCAGGGGCAGAAAGCCCTGACAGTGCACGAGGATAATCAACCAGAGCTCCTGAGTCTGTCCTTGGGCAGGGTTTGAAGAGCAGCTGTGAGTTAGGTTCACCTTTTGGAGGTGCCTTCCTGGCAGAGCTGAACTCTCTTGTGTGCTCCTTTAAGGACTGTGAGCAGCAGGGAGAAGGTGAATTTTGAGCTCCGTGGGTGCAGGAAACCAGAGGGGCTCTTCCAGGGTGTGCTGGGTCCCAGCTGATGATGGGTGTGACACAGGTTTTGACATCAGGACAAGGAGCCCTTTGCAAGCCCGCCCCCGGCAGAGCTCGCTCAGGCTGGGCAGGGTGAGAGAGGGACTGTGGCTGTCCCTAGAGCACATCCAGGGGAAAAGAGCTGTTTCAGGGTGGAAAACGAGCACAGGCTGGCTGTGCGCACACGAGCTGGACATTGGGACAAAGGTCCCCAGCCATGGGCACGGGATGCTCTGCAGCAAGGGCGGTAGAAATCCCACTCATTTTACAAGGGAGCTCGGTGGGTGCACAAAGGGCTCAGATGGGCTGTGTCCCTGCTCTTATCTCACCCTTTAGTATTTTAAGCACCGCTTTTCCTAAGGTCTGCCTGCTCAGGGTGGGGCAGGCAGGACACCAAAGGCAAAATTCCTGTCCAGCGAGTGCCTCTTTGCCCTTCCCAAGTGTCACATTTGCATGCACCGGAGGCATCAGCCGTGTCAGATGGTGTTTTGGGGGTAAGGCAGGGGAGGAAGGGGGGGATCTTCCCCCTGTTTTGTTTTGTACATTCCTTTTGCTGGTGAACCATTACCGCTGTGGCTGGGGCGGTTCGTCTGATGCCTGTTGGGTTTGTTCTGCAGCCAGCGCTTCTGATTCTGTCTGGCCACATATTGTATTTGGCTGGTTGTCTCTCTCACTCCAAAAATTCCTTTTTTTTTTTTTTTCGTTTTTTTTTTTTTTTTTTCTCTGTGGCATTTTAATATCTCACAACTGGCACTTTTACCAAGAGATTAAAGGTCTGTAAACAAACAGCCGTTTTACAGTCAAGCTTTAACACAGGTAACACGTAAGAACCCCTTGTAAAAAAGAATTTGGGGAAAATTTCTTGAGTGTGGGTAATGCTTTTAAAATATTTCTTCCACAAAACTAAGGTATTACAAGCAATTACTGAGCTAACACTCTAGTAAACCACTAGGAATTATTAATGTAATTAAAACTTTAAAATCATTTTAGGGGAAACTAGGAGAGAGTGAAGCCGTTTTGACCTTGAAAAGTTTCTACAGGAATGAGAGAAAACCCATGTGCTTTTGGATGGGGAGTGGATGCAGTTCAGCTGCACAGAATGAAAGAGAAGAGCCACAAATCTTTTATGCCAATAACTTGTTTCACACTTGGGTAGAAAAACCATTGGAAATATATCCAGGGTTGTGCTGGAACTGTCTTGGCACTGTAGGTCTGGCCTTTTTATTGAGGTTAGTGAAAGTGTTTCAGAGCCTTGCTTGGCCTGGGAATTGAGGAGAGCTGGATGGTGGGGATCATGCAGCCAACAGATTCATGCAGGGAGCAGGGATCCCTTGGCAGGGAGGTCAGGAGTGGGTTTGTCCTCCTGCGGACTTGTGTAAATGCAGTTTTAACCCAAACCCCTTCCTTTCGACGATCTAGAGTAGATTTTTTTCCCCTTCATCACCTGAGAGTTTCCATGTTCTGTTCTCCATTAAAACTTTCCATCTGGTAAGTCTGCAGAGCTTCTTCTTGGCAGGGTGTCTTCTTTTCCCACATCCACCCTCTCCTGCCTGGCACACAGTGTGGAATGCATGAGCAGGTGCTGGAAGGCTGCAAGGGCACAGGTCGGGAGTGACAGCAGCTCAGGCTGGTTTTGGCAAATTCCAGCTGGCCCAAGGGCAAGAACTCCTCACATCAAGGGAACAGCGTGGCCCTGGCTCCGCATGGAGCTGGTGAGCTCTGGGATGGGCAGAGGCTGTGGAAGGGGCTCAGTTACAAGGACTCCAGGATGGTGGTGAAATGAAGCACAAGGGACAGCAGTGAGGAGGTGGATTAGCTCATTAATACACAGCTTGATTAGGAAGTTGGGGCCAGGCATGCAAACCCTGCTCTCCTCCTCTCCTGGTCTGACCCCTCTCACTATGACTGTGACACAGGGAGTCACTGGAGTCCACTATAGGAAAAGAAAATATTGTTTCCAACAGAGGATGGTTTATTCTACAGCAGAACAGAGGGTGCCTTCTCTTTGAGAGTCCGCACTGAGCTCGGGGGGATTGTAGCCCACCCAGAGAGGCTGCTCGCTCTGGCACTGACAAGCCCAGGTGCCAGGTGTGCCACCCTCAACCCACAGGTCAAAAGGGAGTGTGTGTGGGGTTGGTGTGAACACATCCAGTGGTTCCAGGGATGGTCCATTACCTCCTTGCTGCAAGCAGGTCCTTTGCTGGTGTTTGGGACCGGTTTTGTGCCAGGTGCCCAGGGCAGGGTGGAGTCCCCGGGGTGTCAATGGGGCTGTGAGAGGCAGGATGCAGTGGGAGCAGGCACAGAATCCAGCGATGCTGGGGGAGAGCAGGGTGCAAGCTCTGCCCTTCCCCACCAGAGCTGTGTGATCCTTTGTATAATCCCTTTAGCTTCAATGGCACCATGGTGATTTACAGCACTAATGCTTTGATCCAGAACATGATGGACTATGGGACACGAATTAAAATATGAGCGATGCCTGCAAAGCACAAGTTTCCATTTGTGGCCAGCTATTTGTGAAGACGTGACTGCAACCAGGTGTGAAGATCTTGCAGGAGATGAGGGGAAACCAAACCAGTCCAAACAGATTTGTTAGAATGTGAATGGGAGCTATTAATAGGATTTACACAGATTAGTAAACTAATCTGTGCATTTCAGATTGGATTTCATATTATGGAGAAGAAAATTAAGCCACATACCACGCAGACTTTCCAGGCAGTGATTTGCGAGTCTGATCTACTTGCTGGTAGAAGTGGCTGCTCAGAAAAGTTGTGGCAGCTCCATTGGGTGGGTCAGTGACACCCCCTGTGAGCCCAGGAGCAGGGACAGTGTTGTAGGATGCAGAGCTGTGCTGGTGGATTTGGGAGACAGAGAATGAAAGGAGCAGTTTGTTTAAGGAATGACTCTTAAAACGCATTCCCAGGAGGTAAAGCAGTGTCCAGCCTTGGCTGCATCATCACTGGTGAAGAGCTGTCCTCCTGACTTGACTAAAATGAGGAGCTGTGGCTGCCTCGTCTTTGGAACTGTTCCAGGCCAGGTTGGATGGGGCTTGGAGTGACCTGGTCTAGTGGAAGGTGTCCCTGCCCATGGGACAAGATGAGTGTTAAGGCCCCTTCCAACCCAAACCATCCTATGTTTCCCTAAAAAATAACTTTCTCTTCTCTATACATGCACTGAAGAGGAGCCAAATTGCCATGGAGGAGGGAAACACTGTTACTGCTGTACTCACGGGGAGATGTAAATCCAGATGTTTAGGAACTGGATTTTTGGTTCCAAGTGGTTAACAGTAGCTAATCTTGGGATAGTTACAGTTCAAGCTGTCTCTGAGTAGGGATTGAAAAATAAAGTATAACCCATTTTTCTTTTTGGTGCTGCCTGTTATTTTGCAAAAATACAAGTATTTGGGGCATTTTAACACCCATTATAGTCAGGACTGAAGGAAGAGCACCACTAACCTTTCAAATTTCTGGTTTTGGCCAAAGCTTTAAAAGTTTGAGTGAATTGAGCAGCCCAGTGATTTTTCTTCTTGCAACACCCTGTTATGTTACAACAAATAAAAATCTCAAAATTGGTTTGGTTTGTCTGGGAGAACAAACACTTTAGATTTTTCCTGGGCCAGGGCTGAGGGTGTTAGCTAATACAAGGCACATTAGGAAGGTTTCTCTCAGTTTTCTGCCTCCTTTCCTACAGCCCTTGAAGGTTTGTCTTGTCCCTGCTACGGGTGATGACTCAGCTGAAAGCCATTTGTTACAACTGGGAGCCATTTGCTTGTGATAATTATGGATACACCAAAATGCAATTTGTATGCAGACATGTATTTAGGTGTGGTTTTGAGTTGGGGTCTCAAGAAATCTGGCATGGAATGGTCTGTGCTGTCAGTTTTGAGAGCTGCCAGGAGCAGGATGCTCTGGAAATCCTGCCTGTGTTTTACAGGGATGTAGAATGAGTTTGCTTGGATTCCTTAAAAACAGAACTGTTTTACAAGTGCTGATTCTAAGAAATGCATTTGTCAGCTATTTTTGGGGGGTTGTTTTTAGGTCAGCAAAGTGTTTCAGTGTTGTACTGAAATTTTAAAAAGAAATCAGCTATTATCTTTACTAATTATACTGTAATAGTCTAGAAAATAAATTCGGAAACCTAATTTTAAGTTTATGGAAATTTGGATCCACAGGCAGCTTTGATAAATGTTCTTTTGAATTTGTAGACCATTTATCAATTTTATTTCCAAAGCGGCACCTTTTTTATACCCTTGTTTGTTTTCCTGAAGTGTCTTCTTGCACACAGTGCTGTCAGGCCCAAAGGCTTGGAAAGCATGAGGCAACACCAGATTTGAGATAAAACGCTTGTACATAGATAGGTAGATAGATGGATGCGATATACCCGAATTTATATTTATTCTGGCTTGGAGACCTTCAGTATCTCCAAATTTTTTTTCTGTATTTTAAAACCAGGAACTTAAGAATGAAGTTGAGCAGGAAGCTGTGGCTGTAACCCCTCTGTCTACTTCCCCTCTCTCACCATCTATTAAATATTGCAAAGCCCATAAATCGTGAAAGTTGACAAATCAGAGCATTGCTTAAATACAACACTGAGACTTGGGGCCAGGAGATTTCAATCCTGAGTTACCTGGAATATATCATTAGTGACAGACTTGTTGGGATTCGATTTCTACCGGCCATAAAGTGGGATTCTCAAGTTATGTCATGCCAGCCTTGTTGCCTTTGATGACATGATACGCTGCTTGGAAAGGGAAGAGCCATCAGATGTGACACAGCTTGGCATCCGCCAGCTTTTGGTGCTGTTCCATGCCCCGACGAACTGGGGAAATGCGATCTGGGTGAAGCCTCCCTAGGATGGGTGGGAAATTGTTCTGAGACAGTCATTATCTTGTGGTTCCAGGTCAAAATACCATGATCTCTTGATCAAGTGTTTCACTCAGCACCATATTAGGCAGTATTTTCAGGAACTCTTGGAGGTTAGAAAAGCGTGTACTTATGAAATACAGATAAACTGATGATTCTGCACAAGTTTCACAGGGTGGAGACCTGGATCCTGAAACACAGGATCTGTAATGGAAGTAGAGCTGGCAGGGCAGGAGGCACTTCTTCCACGGGACTTGGCTCTGGTAAAATCTAAGCAGGAGTGTCATCTAGTTTTGGCCTTGGGTATAGCTCTCCTACTGCCTTCCAATATTATGGGTATGTAAAAACAGCTGCTTGTTTCCCATTCATTTATTCTGGCTTCTAAAAAGATCCTAATAATTGAGAATAGTTAAGAGATGAACAGAAATAGGCTGTATCCTGTACTTTAATCAGAGGGGCTGGTCCTCCAGTCCACCAGCAAATGACTATTCCTTGATTGCCATGAGCATCATTCACCTGAAACAAGTCTTGTTTTTGTAACTCAAACTGATTCAAAATGTAAGTGAAAAAGATTCAGATCTTGGTGAAGAAATCTGGGAGGAACAGGAGCACTTCTCACCATGTACACGTGAGCAACACTTGCTAACATTACTGGGTAACAAACAAATCACAATCAAGTTTTCTCATTTGCTGGGACTGACTTTTCCAAAGGAATGGGATGAAGCACTCCTAAGCTTGAGGGTCAGATTTACTCTGCCTTTGGTTTGCACAAGAAAAAAAACCCACAACAGCTACAAGAAACTGAGGCCAGAGGGGTTTACTGAGACCTGCTGAGGGTAGCAGGAGCTGCCAAATGTCCTCCTGGCACCTCTGTACTGGGCCAGTGAATTGTCCTGGAGCTGGGGAGGGCTGGCTGGTGCTGTCTGATCTCTGTCCTGGCACCAGGCATCCTGCAGCACTGCTGGTCAGTGCAGGACGGCTGTGCCTGGTATGTGCAGCATGCCCTGTGTTCCTGGGAGCGCTTCCAGGCTCTCCCTGATAAAGCCAGACCTCGAAATAGGCTGCTATCAACAGCCTGCTGCCAGGTACTGCTGTTTTTGGAAGTCCTGGGTCCCACCTCCCTCATGTCACAGAGGTCTGCAGGGCTGAGGGGAAGACGTCAAATGAGAGCAGCCCTTAAATGCCCCCCTTGGAATTTATCTGGGGGGTCCTGGAGAGGTCACAAGCAAAAAAAAACCATGGGGAAGATGCCATGGGGGCTCAGCTGAAACAGCTCAGTGCTCACTGACCTGGAGGCTGGGTCTGCTGTGGTCTTGCACCCAGTCCTTGTCCTTGTGGGTGGATGTGGAAAAGTGTGTCTTATATTTCTGGCCTGGAGTTTGTTCCTTTCTTGGCAAATCTGGGGGGCTGCAAACCCTGAGGGTGATGTAAGAAGTAAAAACACCTCAGTGCTTTGAAACTCTGGGGAGAACACCACTACACGTATAGGGAAGAGAAGGAGAAGGGCTACAGCAGCCTTCAGAAGCTGATGTGACTCCGCATGCAGGGGTGTGATGTGCCTAAATCCCTCCACACACAGTTGGAGTCACTTCCCTAGAGACTGCAGCGGTAAATAGCAAAATCCCAAACATCTCCCTAGGACACGAGGAAGATGCAAATTGCTATTTGTTCTCCATTTATTCTTTTACGAAACCACTGACTTAGGACATGCAAGTGCATGCACAGCTCAGGCTCTGGACTAACCCTTCCTCATTCCCCTGAGCATTTCTCCCCCTCAGCTCCTTGGACTTGGTGGGAGATGAGTCAAACCTTTCTCAGATTGCCTTGATCTGGAAGTGGGTGGCTTTGGAGTCCTCCAGGGCCTGCTTGTGCATCACCTCGATGCAATGATCCAGGCAGGAGCAGCTTTTTGGAGGCTGAGTGCTTGGAGGCTCAGTGATGCTGCTCCAGGGCCAGTCTCGTTACCGACAGGGCTGCTGGTCGGCATCGGAAGGTGGCTGAAAACACAGCAAACAAATGAAAGAAGCAAGCTCAGCTTTGGTGTCAGCAGCAAGTCCTCCTGCTGCTGTCAAGGGACCTTGCACCCGAGCGGGGCTGGGCTCCCGAGGAGGTGGCGAGATCCAGTGGGCAAAGCAACAGGGGGAGGCAGAGACCTGGCTTTGCAACCTGCCCGTGCCACCCTCTGCCTGCATCGCCCCGGGCACATCACCTCGCCTCCCTCCTCCCATCCTGCTTTTATTTCTGTGCGCTGCAAGCGCCTCAGGGGAGGGGCTGCGTTTACAGCTGCGGCAGTGAAAGGGATACCACGAACACCGACAGCGCTGGCTGTCAGCTTGCAGACCGGGAAAGAAAATGATGCGGTGTAACATTCTGGGAGTCCTTTCATAACGTAAGGTCTATCACAAAGCACTTTGGCTGCCACAATAAAGCTTATTGATCAGCCCCAAGTATTCCAAATTATGTCTTTCTGCCCGAGAAGTAGCAGGATGAAGAATTAAAGCACTTACACAGGAGAATATGGTGCATGAGTTATTGAGTAACCATCAGCACTGCTCTGGGGCTGCTCCATTCCTCTGGACTGCGTGCAACTTCTGAACATTTTATCTCTTTCCTTCAGCTTTTGCAGGCGTGTGCCAGCTTCTGTAGCATATAAACTAGGTGCTATTTTTATTGAATCTGGCTTTAAGGCTGTAGATTTTTCACACGTGTGTTGGTTTTTTATTGTTGGTCTCATTCCTGAACTTTCTGGCACCTCTAAGTGTGAAGTCGGTTATATGCACGTTGCTTGGCAGATGAATTCCTATTTCTGGGAATCATTTTCCTTCTAAAATGTATTTTTATATTAAAAATGTAATCTGTATCCATATACTGGCCTAAGATTCCAGCCCAGCGATTTCTGCAGCCAGAGATCACCACAACAGGGGATGCAGCCTGGAAGGAGACCTCTGCTTTCCAAGCTGTGAGTATTCATATTAAAATCGTGTTTTACTGACCCAACCTGTGCTTTTTGAAGCAGCAAAATCCCCTTCTGATCTGGCACCAGGGAAAAATCAAGACAAATACAGAGGATAGTAAGTGATGTCTTCCAACACTTTCTCCCTTCCCAGTTTGTCTCCCTGCTAGATCAAGAGAAACCACCCATCTCCCCAAGCTTTCCTACTATCAGCTCCATCCCAGCTCCTGCCTTGGCAGCCCCCCATCCTCCCTGCAGCATCCCCAGGCCCTGTGTGAAAGGCAGGACCTCGGGGAGCCAGCTGCCCATCCTTCCAAAGGTGCTGTCCCCCTTTTCTCCATCTGTGCACAGGCTGCCAGGGAAGAGGGAACCGTGGCTGTGTGTGGTTTTCTCGCCCAGGGTGACCTGGAACACATCTGCAAAGCCCTCCAAAGTAGCAGGAATGCGCTCCGTTAGGACATGATTCATCCTGCATACCGCATGGGTGGCTGCTCAGGGAGAATTTGGACATTTGCATACGCTGTTGAGACTTTCCGCTTCTCCGTGCTCTCAGCCCCCTGCACTTTGTCTGGAGTGTGGGGTCTGCACAGCCAGAAATCCCTTCCCAGGGGAGTGGCTGGAGCCAGCCCAGCACTGGTGGTCCTGGTGCTCCTTCCCCTGGCTGCGTTGTGAGGCAGAAATGAGAGAAGCTGCTCACAGCCGGGTTGAAGGATGGCTTTAGATCCTCAGCTGGGACAGAGCTGCTGCCTGGGGATCAATTAGGAGCTGGAAAATACCATCACAGACCTGCTGCTCCGGCAGAACCAAAGCATGGCAGAGGGAAGCACCATGAACAGGGCTGAGTCAAGCACGCTGCTTCTGGGAAGGAAACAGGAACTGGGCACCGAGGCAGTTGGCTCTACCTTAGGGCTGCTCGCGGGTAAGTGGATTTATTTTGGCAGCTGCAGAGTCAGATCAGCCTCAGGAAGAGAGGGGAGATGCTCCCTGACTGGGAAGTGACTCCGTGCGCTTTGCCAGCGGAGCTGCGTGGAGCGAGCAGGATGCGGCTGTGATGAATGGAAAGGTGGAGGAATGGTGAGTAACACTCAGGAAAGGTAATGGTGTAGTGAGTAAGAACATAATGGATTTTATGCTTTTAACTATCTATTAAAAAAAAAAATCTCTCAGACTTCACCTTGCTTCCTATGGCCTAAACACAATTTAAGGGGTGGAAGGGTTTTTCCCTGCTGGCATGTACAGGCTGTTAATTATCTCTAATGTATATATAGCTTCAGTGAGGGAAGCTATTTCACCTGCACAGATTAGTCTATTTGGATTTACTGTCGTTCATTTTGGCATCAAAACCATAACCAGGCAATCCTGGTACTTGGAACACAGATCTGAAGTAATATGGTAATGTGTTTAAATCCTTTAATATCAGGGGAACATAACATTTCAAGCTGTTCTCAAAAGGCTGCCAAAACCAAGTCTGACACTATGTGAAACATTTTAAAGAAAAATTTCAACAAACACAAATTTAGCAAATAGGAATTTACCTACCCAAAAAAAGCCCCTGACACAGAAAACATGCCAATGTCATGGGAGCCACAAGTAAATACTGACTAGTCCTAACTAGCAGGTGGAAATAGATTTTAATAGTATCTAATTATGGTATAAATTTGGTTTGAGACACAAATAGGTTCAATATGAGGTATAAGATTTATGTTTTTTAATTTAATATTTTAAAGTTCTGTCAAAACGCCCTCAAGTCAACAGAAAGTCTCATTCTCACTTAAATAAGGTTTAGATCAAATCCCTGGCAAGCACAGGTGTTCCTAGTTGCCATCACCTTCATGATGAGTCATTAGAAGCCAAGTTTCTACTTCAGATGGCTTTTCTAAATCAAAATTCAAAGCCCTCACGACATCCAAACAGAAATATTGACACAAGATGTGTATAAATATAAAGTTTATTCAGTATAGTGTTTAGAAAAATAAGTTCACATCATCTCAGAATACAAATAAAACACTTAATTGTCCAGGCACAAACCCCTATTACAGTACAACAAACATACATACTTTAGATCTCTTTGGTTGGGTAATTAAGCACAGATATGTTTGATGATACACTCTGGGGCAGCATCACCTAACAGTGCAGTAAAGTCTTCTTGATTATTCCCTCCTCTAATGCGTACATTCCGCTTAAATTTCATATTTGTTGTAAGGCACAATAAAACCCATACTGGAGAAATAACTGGTTAGTTCTGGACAAACAGTACATGCAGCAAAAGAACAAACATCCTCTGAATGTGAATCCCGAAAGCCAGAAGATTCACCCCCTCCTTGAGTTCAGAAATTTAAGAAGCAAATTTTAAATTAAATGAAACATACAACTAAGGTATAAAATATCCTTCAAGATAATCACTACTAAGAGATACAGGAAGACTTCAGGTATCCTTGCTTTAAAAAATACTATTATTTTTGCTTTCAGAATGATAAAATTACTATTCTTTTTCATTGTTTGACATTGTTCTCGACCACAAGCACTGGGCAGTTCATGCCCCCAGAGTCCTGCACTCATATTTCACCCTATACTGGAGGGATGCACCCTCTTGTTCATCTGCCCTCGCTAAGAACAGTGCACAGACACTGGAAATCTACATACATGAGAAGCTCCTGTGCACAGAGCGCCAAATTCCACCTTGATTTATTTAACTGAAAATTGTTACTGAGGTGATTTTGCAGGATTTGAGGTCAGAACCTGTCCATTATTGCCATCAAGCTCAGACTGAGAGCAATAACAACAATTCCAGCCTCACTTCTGGCTAAAGTCGCTTTCTGAATGAGTCTTCCTGAATCCACAGGTAGGGAAAAGCAGTAAATGGAAAGAGGTATATGCTTTGATAGACTGTGACTGTTTGGTTCCACCCAAGTGTCAGCCTTGTGCTCTGCTTTGTGCTGCCACTGTGTACTGGGCCAAATCTGTCCCTGACCTAACACCAGTGAAATGAATGGACCATATTCCTAGCTGGCATGAAAGGACATTAAAGTCCATGGAAACGTGCTAGTTTAACCCAGCTGAGGACCTGGCCGATAGATATCTGTAATTTACATTGCTGAAATGTCCTTGCAGGTCAGACCACAGGGATAATGCTGCAAAGAGTCCAACACAGAGTATTCACTTTAATGTGTTTCTGGTTTTCTGCAAAACTCCGGGTGAAGCAGATGCAGCTTTAATCAAAAGTGGTAAAGGAGAGGGGTTTTTAACATCATGCTTTGTAAGAATTTGCTTAAACTTCAGGCATATTTTTCAAAGCTGAGTCTGGGACCAGAAAAGTAGTAGGATTTGGCAATGTTTTCTGTAAGATTTCCAGTGGACCTGGAAGTTACAAACATATGTGAAGTTGAAATGTTCCTTTATTCTCATCCATAACATTGAGGGAGGGAAGGGAAGGAATGTTTATGCCAGGTAGACATACCTTCCATTTAAAGAGCAGAATGTGATAATAAGGGCTGTCTGTGGGGCTTGGACACTCACTGCCTTCCCATGGTGGGGAGACCAGCATCCAAATCCCCTAAACACTATGTGAAAATCCTTGGTTTGGGAATCAGTGGAGCAATGCCTTATTTACAGCAGCCAAAGATCTGGCCCTGGACACTTTTCAGGGCCTTGAGTACTGTCTGTTCAGAGCAGTGAGCCTGCCTGCCTGAGGGCCACAAAATAAAAACTTACCCTTGTAAGGAGTAAAACTACTTATTTAAATTTCTATTTTAAACACACTGTACCGTGCAATGAGTCTTTATATTGTGCATATGTACCTGCAGAAAACATGAGGTTATAACTACGTTATCTGGAGGGAATGACACTTATTTTCAATGGGAGAAAGAAAGAAAGAGTAAAAGATAATAAGAAGTTACTTGATATCTGGAAGACTAGAATAGATTAATCTTACTTTGTCCCAAAACACTGCTTTTATGTACAACCTCCACTCCCACTGAAGAGTGGGAAGTCTCCTATTAGAAGTACCAGACACTCCAAGAAACATGCCACTGTAACAACATACAGTTTTCACATCAACTGTGCTGCAAAACTGTGGCATTCAGAGCCTCAGTAACAACGAATGCAAAGAAGGAAAAATTAAAAATAAAGTAACAGGTACTGCTGTAACACCACAGCCTTTTCAGTTATGAGACATGATCACATCAGCAACTGCTCTGAAATATTCCCTAGCTTGCCTCCAAATATAGTCTGAGCTTCACAGACCAAATGTTAATCCACCATCAACTCCTTCAGAGCCAAGCACACATTTTCCATTAAAACGACAGCGATACAGGGTATTTCTAATTTTCCAAATGGCTGATTTCATGCAAAGCATATACAGCTACTGTCATCACCATCTTAGTTACATGGGTGAAGAAGAGGTGGGAAACAGATTGCTCATGCTGGGGCCCAGCAAACAGATAAACAAGCAGAGCGGACAGAACTCCGGACTATCCGATTCCCTGCTCACGCGGAGCTCCTGGGAACGTCAGGGAAAGTTGTGCCAGGGGAACATACAGCTCCATGTCCTGCTTGTGATAATCTCTGCTTTAAAGCGCTTGCCTCGAACACCCTGTTTGCCTGGGAGCACCTGGGGACAGCCAAGTGCTGACGGGCTGTTTCTGCCTGCAGAGCACCAGCGACTCCGTACAGCTGCAAGTGCACTCCTTGCACACTTGTTCTTCCTTTTCCCTGCACTTTTCCCTGCAGCCCCGGAGACTCTGGCTCACAGTGTGGACTCCAGCACTCACTGACAGCTCGGCTTCAAGGTCCCCCAGAAAACTTTGCAAAATACGCAATATAGTGCAAAACTACAACGAGAATGCCGATGCTGCGCTCACAGCGCATGGAAAAACCTTCATTCCCCAAAAGCTTTCCATGGAACCAGTTAAAACCAAGACAAACACACTGAGATATGCCACCTCAATTATCTTTCCACTTTTTTTGTCCTTTACAAGTGATCTTGTTTTGTCCTGAGCCTGATTCAGAGCCCACAGAAGCTTATGAAAACATTTCCCATTGCCTTCCAAAGACTTCGGACCAGGCCCCTGATGGGGATGAACACGTGCTTTAGTTACTGTATATATTCACATTAGGATAAAATACAACAAAACCAAACCACAAGGATTAACAGCATGTAATTTTTGTACATCTGAATTCTTCTTATTATTTTAAAGCTTAAAGGATGTGCTTTTCCATGCTACAAAAACCCCTCTGGAGGAAAGGCTAAGATCTGTTCCACTTGCCCAGAGCCCACCTGCTTCTGCTGTCCCCAGGGAGAAAGGTGTGGAGACCCATCCCCAGCCAGGCAGGGACCACGGCTGCTCTCATGAGCCCTTTGGCAGCTGCACTTCCCACCATCAGCCCCCAGGCTGCTTATCCTGGGAGGATATATATAAATACAGCCTCAACTGCACTCCTGGATGGGGGCCCTTGCTTGACCAGCAGCTGAAGCCTTCCCACACGGGCAGTTTGGCCAAGGGGCCCGTGTAAATATGGGGTTCCCTTCCCTGGCCTGCCCATCCAACCCTTCCTGCTCCTCTGCCCAAGCCGAGAGTTTTCCCTCGGCACAAGGGCGCTGCCCGTGGTCCCTCCGTGGGTTGCTCCTGTCCTGCTGATGTGGTGCAGAAGGACCCATCCTTGGCTCTCTGCACTGCCAGTAAATGTCACCCACGATGTCCAAAAGACTTAAAACTCATCTTACTCGTGCAAGCAGGGGCACCCAAATCAGCAGGGTCTACTTGCAGAAGTAAGGCATCAGGATTCGGCCCTGAGGACGGATATTTGCAAATCAGTGTTTTTATTCCTCCTGACACTGTGCTTTAGTAACAAAGATAAGGCCACTAGGAAGAAAGGCACGTGGAATTCTGTAAAAAATACACAAAAATGTTCAACTAATTAGCAAATTACTAACAAAACAAACAAACAAAACCCCTGAACATAAAGACAGAGGGGGCAGAAACAGTGACCTCCTGGGTTTGTGAGACTGGGAATTAATTTTCTAGTTTCAGTGTGATTAACATGTTACTTTTACAGTCTATTGCTTGAAAAAAAAAAACTACAAAAAAGTAAAACCTTGTCAGAAATAACTACGCTTACTTCCTGCTCAAACAATAAAAATAAATTAAACAGCCAGAAAACGTTTTCCTTTTCAATGCATTGTGTCTAAAGTGAAAGGGAACATAAACCATAAATAAAATCCATTGTACTAATTAAAAAAAAAGTCTCCTTTATAAGAACTGAAACAGTATTTACATTCATACTGGATAGAAAGCTTCTGAATTGCATAATTAGAGTTTCAAATGATGCTTTTTCTGGTGCACTGACAAAATGCTAGCTGTAGCATTTAGAAACCTGTACATGATTGATATGAGATTTTTGGTTTGAATGCAAGTCTGCTGGAAAAAAAAGCAACCATACCAGTAACAATATTATGATTTTGTTTTGTTTCTTAACCTCAAACAACATAAAAGTAGCTGGAGAGGTATCGTCTAGAGTTCCTTAGAAATTTCTCAATGCCCATGGACTGGAAGTAAACAGAAAAAAAAAAGACTGCATTGTTTCTACCATTTTGGAGTGAGATTTTTGTTTTCTATCTGAAGTAAGGAGTGTATACTTACTGTTAAGAGTATGTTGTACTATGGAGAGTCTAGTTAAATTATCAGGGTAGTATCTGGTGGCCAAACCTGTACCTATTCCTCAGTACTTGCCCTGGCTATTTCCTTTCTCCCTTAATCTACTTAAAAGAGAATACTGCATGCAAACCAAGTGTGGCAACCTAATTCCATTGCCGGAGATTCCTCTGTACATCGATTCAGACCATTTAAATGTTCTTCTGGTTTCTTAAAATGAAAAAACAACCCATCAAACAAAACAAAAAAACAAACCCCAAACACCCCACTCAGTGTTTGTTAGGGCCTCAACAGGAGACTTATCTATTAAAACAGAAAGCAAGAAAAAAAAAATTACAAGTCTTGCATAACTTCATCCATCTGAACTGTCTGCAGTTTGGCAAGTTCTTTTTTGTCCGTTTCCAGTTCTTCACATACCGTGTCAACCATGTTACTCATAACATACTTAGATTTGGAATCCAGCATCATTAAATTGCCACTTGACTTACTCTCAGAATTAGGTAAGAAATTCTCTTTGACATCGGGTACGGCTTGCAGAACTAACCTGTGCTCTCTGCCAAAATCCTGGTGCACCTGTGCAGGGGGGTGGCTGACACGGTCTCCACTTGTAGAAACTACTTCTCCAAGCACGGGCTGTGCCGTGGAAATGGACAACAGATCCTGACTGGTGATGAGGGGACAGTTCTGAAGGGTTGCATAGTTAGTGTTGCTGATAGATATCACCGTAGAGGTACTGATCACGGGCGATGACATGGACTGGCTCTCCGAGACACCAGAGCTCAGTTCTGCAGCATTTAAAAGAGTTGGTGGTGTGAGGGAAAAATTATGTGAGGGTGTTACATTCACTAATGAGGAGGCCAGGGACTGGAGGCCTGTGCTGGATATATTTTCAGAAGACATGTTGACGTTCAGTTGCGTGTTCTGACTGACTGGCATCAACTGAGAAAACACCAGGCTTCTTTCCAGTCCTTCTTGCTTGACAGATCCTACTGCCTGGCCCGAGTTGGGAACTGTATAAACCACTGCACTCGGAGCGAGGGGGCTGAAGAAAACCTTTCCTTGCTGCACTGTTGAAGATTCAGTTGTAAAAGTTCCTCCATCAGACGTGCTGGGATTTACTGAAACATTACCTAGGGAAAGGGAAGCAAAAGAAAGGAAAACAGTGATTACAGCTGGCAGAGAGTTGTGCAGTCTTGGTCTTTTTTATGTTTGCAGTATACACATATTCTAATATTTCATGCAACACTGAACAGCAAGTTTTGTAACAGGTGAGAGAAAACTTGGTATAAAGAAATCAATGCTGTGAATAGAAATTGCTTCTAGAAAGTTTAAAAAGAAAGTTTCTGGTATATTAGGTTAGGTATCTTTCAGACTGTCATTAAGGGGCAAACAGTCCCCAGCCATGTGACTAAAATGAATGTGCTTTGGCCTTCACTAGTTGCCACCACTCAATGTCTATCTAAGAATAGAAGCATGAAAAGCTATTAAAGATAGTTCAGTGACAGACTACAGCTTGTGTGTGGGAATTGGAGACACGTCACATGGAATCCACTACTGCTGGGCAGAACCTGCCTGAGCCAACCCACACAGAAAACACGAAAAACCTGTAATTTCTATCGGTTTAACTAGGCAGTCCTCAAGCACTCAGATCTATTCCCTTTCACCTTGCTTTATCATGTTTTTCTGAAATACTAATCCTACCACATCCACCACACTGCGAAAAGTCACCCAGCACAGCCTGCCCTTGCTGAAAGCCATGGCACTGCTTGTGTGATGTTGTAGTGAGCCAAAGCAAGAAGAGGTGGCCAGAGATGACCTGAAGTTCTTTTCACTGGACATGCCATGTCAGCTGTCGTTATGACCATTCCTAAAATACGAAATACTGGCTCTTGAGACTGAGTCCCACTTGGAATACCTCTCTTTCTCAAAAGCAGTTTAATTACAATTTTAAGAGACTACAGTTGGACACAGCTGATTTTTTTAGAACCACACAAAAAATTAATTTCTCATGTGGGGAATATTTTAGCTTCCTACTAATTTCAGTTAATCAATGATGATTTTTTTGAAAGATGCTATGGATATGGGTAAACCAGAAGAATAAAGCCAGGCAACTTAAAGTTACCTGTCAATATTATTTACTGTGGCTTATTCAAAATAGCCTGCAGCATGCTTCACTTGGAATAGGCAGCCAGCTATCCATCCAAGAAAACCAGAACTTTTCTCTGCACCAGAGATACGGTGGATCACTCTTCAGTGGGGAATCAGTATTTCTAACAATGGGGAAAATGGTCAGAGAAGAGCTTATTATGAATCTTAGGACTTTAAAATGTAATAGTCCTACAATATTTAAATGACAGAACTTTCTTTCTCACCTTTGCTGGCTGTTAGTTTATGCCTTGGAGCATGTGGCTTAAGTGGCTTTAGTAATCACAGGTGGCATTCAGACTAAATATCTTCTCTCTTTAATCTTGGTTAAACTGTGCCAACAACTTCCTGTGCCTGTGAGTGCCACATTTTGGACCTCATCATTGTGCACCCATTTGAGCCGTGGCTGTACAGCTTCAGTTTTCCTCCCTGTGCTTCAGCAAGAATAATTCACACCTTATAGAAGTTTAATTCAAAGAAGCACATGAGCATAATTTGATTTTCATTATAGTATTCACAGTTCCTGAAACTAGCGAGAATCATTCCAATGTAATCATTTCCATAATCAAAGATGCAGTGGCCAGTGAGTAAGAGAGATGTTCAGTTGTGCTTTTTAAGTGACCTACTTCAAAAAAGGGATCCAGAACTAGGTTTGTGCTCCCTGGGATTCTCCCTGGCCAGCTGCAAGATTCAGACCATGGTATGTTAAGACCAACTCTAAAGCAAACTTGGAGAGGAGCCTGCACACTTGGCACATGAACCTGTGATGACATATTTCCCTTGGACTGAGGGCAGTTTTATCCAAATACCCTCACATTTTATATCTACGAGCTAGTGCTTAGTTCTATTGTTTCCCTCAAGTTTAATCTTTCTTAATTATGAAACAGAAAATGTACAAGCAACTGCTTGGTCTTGTTGTGTCTACAGTAATTTGAAATGTATTTTTGTGAAATGCCTTCGTTAAGAAAACAAAAAAACCAAAACAACCACCACAAGAACAACAACAGTAACAATTTCCAGCTGCCATAATTTTCATTTTATGAACCTTCTCATTAAAAGAATTCAATGGCAAATGGGGAATATTTTGAATTACTGAAACATATAAAATTTACAGATATTTGTGAAGACTGGTATCACAGACTTCTGTGAACAGCATGAGATGAAAGGGGTGTAAATTACTAGACCTCCTTCCCTGCTCTAAACAGAGGAGCCCAGCCTCATCTAACAGTCTGCCCACGAGCATAACCCACTAAAAAGGGAGACAAATGGTAATATTTGCTGTTCTGTGTGTGGTCATGGCTGAGATACAATGTTGATACCTTGGAAGAAAAGGACCACAGTTTCTAAAATGCTAAGTGTGCCTAATTCCAACTTTTTATCATACCTCTTACTGCAAGAGGCAAAGCATTTTACCTTGTGAAGCTGCCACAGAAACAGGAGGCAGCTGCAGAGAAGAAAAACCAATGCTTCCATTCAGCAACTGGCCATTTGTTCCTGAATTGGGGATCTGGACAATGCCATACTGGTTTATTTGGACAGGAGCAGTAAAAGTAACTACGGAGCCTCCATCCTGGGAAGCAGCAGTTTCTATGCCTTCCCTTTTCACCTCTGAGCTCGGTATCAATCCTGGGAAAGTGACTGGGATGTTGCTAGGGCTGAAGGCTGCTGTGGCATTGGGGACCGAAGCCTGAAGGAGTTTGAAGTCTTTAACATCTTCTGATGACGATGATGACAGTATGTCAGTGATGGACACCCCATTGCTCACAACACTTGATGAGGTTTTGGGCGAATTTAAGGTAACAGTCTGCGAAGTGCCCACACTGAGTCCATTGAGTATGACACCGTTGGGTCCCTGAAGAAACGAGCTACCATTGAGGAAGACAGGAGAGGTACTGGCAGGCATGAGGTTCCCATTCAGCAAGACACCAGAAGAGCTCAAGGCTATTTTAGTGTTTCCAAGCTGCTGCATGTAGACAGGCTCCATGTGGCCGGGAAGGCTGAGGCTGGTAACACTGTCCGATGAGCTGGAGAGTGGATGGGGAGATAAATCCTCCCGCCCTTTACTGGATTCATCTTCTGTGCTAGGGTTGCCATCTGACTCGCTATGGGAAAAGATGGAGATGACATTGCATTACCAAGGTGTGACAGAATCTCTGCACCAAGGGGGACTTCTTCCTTTAACACAAGTATGTGAGAGTTTCCACGAATATTTTTTTTTTCTGTGTTTTGCCTTTACAAGGCACTTTAAACGAATATTCAAGCCAAGGGAGGAGGTTTCTTAGAAAAGAACACATCAAACCGAGCACTCGCCGAGGAGAAACTTTACAGACTGGGTTATGGAGTTGTAAATAAATTCCTCCACCCCTGCGACCGAAGGGGGCTGCCTGGGCCCCCCTCCTGCCGGCCCGGGATGTCCACACGTGTGAGACCGGCCGCGGCCATTTGGCAAAGCGCTGGGAGGTGAGGCAAGGCCGGGAAGCGCCGCCGGACGCTCCGGGCTCTGCCCGCCACCCCCGGCCCGGGGGAAGGGGAAACCCCGGCCCGCGCTGCCCCCGGTGCCGGCGGAGGCACCTCCGGCTGTGCCCGGCGGCCGGGGGGAGGGAC
Source organism: Pardalotus punctatus (assembly GCA_013400915.1). Taxonomy (NCBI): domain Eukaryota; kingdom Metazoa; phylum Chordata; class Aves; order Passeriformes; family Pardalotidae; genus Pardalotus; species Pardalotus punctatus. The sequence goes on from VZTX01014724.1 coordinate 29,442, forward strand.
GGAGGGATGGGGGGCGGCCTTTGTGCCTCCGCCCGGGGCTGCGCCGGGTATTTTCGCTGACTGGTCCGCCCTCGGCTGCATTTTTCGGTCGCTCTCCCCTCCCTCCCCCCTCGCCCTTTGATGTGTCCCGCGGAGAGGGGCCGCGGCGGCACAATCGCGCCCTTGGTTGAGAAATGCCTTGGGGCCCCCTCCGCCGGCCGCTTTCCCTCCTTCTCTCCCCGCTCCCTTCCTCCCCCTCCTCCCCGCGCTTTCTCCCCCTTCCCGTCCCTTCCCGGAGGAAGGCGGGGGGCGGGAGCAGGG
>VZTX01014764.1:0-21225 GCA_013400915.1 Pardalotus punctatus
GTGAGCTGTGGAACCCGAGTCTCTGGCTTCTACAACGAGCAGAGCCAAAACCTGAGTGGGGATGAGCCTTGAACGAGGACTGTGTGAGCTGTGGAGCCCGAGTCTGTCACTTCTCCAACGAGCAGAGCCAAAACCTGAGTGGGGACAAGACTCGAACGAGGGCTGTGAGAGGTGTGGAACCCGAGTTTCTCGCTTCTCCAACGAGCAGTGCCAAAACCTGAGTGGGGAAAAGCCTTGCACAAGGGCTGTGTGAACTGTGGAGCCCGAGTCTCTCTTCTCCAATGAGCAGAGCCAAAACCTGAGCGGGGACAAGCCTCAAACGAGGGCTGTGAGAGGTGTGGAGCCGGAGTTTCTCGCTTCTCCAACAAGCAGAGCCAAAACCTGAGCGGGGATGAGCCTCGAACGAGGGCTGTGTGAGCTGTGGAGCCCAAGCCAGGCGCACACCCCGCGGTTTGGGCACCTCCCCTGTGGATCTGCTCCTTTTGGGATGCCCATTCCTTGGTGTGCTGGGGACATTCCCGAGGGAACAACTCCAGTGACCTCGCCTGTGCTGCTCCCGAGCCAAACCGTGGGTGCCTCCTCTGAAATCTCTTCGAAATCTCAGTTTCTTGGTTTGTTTTCTCTCTCCAAATGTCTCCAAATGTCTCTCCAAATCCCCCCAGGCTGCAGGATGTTCCTCATGGGAATGTGCCTAACCAGCCCCCAAAGGGGCACGAGCTTCCTGCCTTGATCCGTCCTCGGCAAAGTTTCCATCCAAAAGTTGAAGGAACCACCAAGATTTTTGATCTCTCTTTGGCAGTGGCTCAGTTAAAAGTTAGAACAATTCAGATGTGTCCTAAAATCCCAGGTTCTGCAGAGGTTCTGGCTTCCCCTGGATCCCTGGCAGTGTCCAAGGTCAGGTTGGATGGGGCTTGGAGCAGCCTGGTACAGCAGTCCCAGGGTGGGACTCGATGGGATTTAAGGTCCATCCCAACCCAAACCATTCCATGATTTGAAAATTCCATCTCCCAGCCGCTGTTCCCTTTGGTGGGCGATGCCTGCTCAGCTCGACCCATGGGAGACACTTGATTTGTAATGGAGATGCTTCTGGCAATGCTCAGCTCCAGACACCTCCAGGCTTTGTCCGGAATTCCTCCAGAATTCCACAGGAATAATGGAACTCCTCCCTTTGGCAAGCCGTGTTTGCAGAAGAGAGCAGTGTCAATCACAGCTTTGCTGTTTTCCCCAATCCAGTGCCAGAGCCTGGCTGGAAGCTGCTGCTGGAACGGTGCAGGGGAAGGAGCTCACCTGAGCCACCGAGGTGATCCAGGGAGGGCAGAGGACACACGTGTGCCTTTTAAATTATTTCAATTCCATTAAATTAATCACCTCAGACTGGAAAAGCTGGAAGAGGAAAGGCAAACAAGCGGTTGTCACTGTGAGCTACACAAGCTTCTAATCCCGCTCTACTTTATTTGCATTTAACCTTCCATTTTCTCCACCTGCAGGCACACAGGAATAAACTCGATCAAACTTCACTTGTGACTGAATTCAAGACAAAATGTTGTAAATATCTAAAAGTTCAGTATTTCAGGCAGTACTGACAGCGAACAAACGGCCTCGTTCCACGTGGTCACATTCAGCCCAGAAATTCATCAGCTGCTTCTTTTAAAGCCCAGATTGTTCAATATATTTCAAATTAAAGTGCAACTTGTGAAGACATCCAGGGAAGATATACGGCTTCATGAGCACCCCACGAACCCTTCCATCAATGCAGCTTCTTCTCAGCAAAACCTCCAGCCATCACAGGGACATTTATAACTCGAGCAGCCTTTGATCAGGAAGAAAACCCTCCAGAAGGGTTATGTTCAGCAAGAGATCCACAAGCATTAACAGAACAGATGATCCATAAATCTGGGACAAGTGCTGGGTGACAGCCGGGGCTCTTCTGACATGAATTAAAGACCAAAGGCTCCTCTCAACTATTTCTGCCTCCTGTCCCCACCCCAAGCTATATTTTTTCCCTTCTCTGCTCTGAGGCCGCAAGTCTGGAGGGTTCTCGGTGTGAGCTGCGCCTCTGTCAAAATCACTTCACACCCGCAGGAAAATTTTTTAATATGAATTGGGCTTTAAAAAACTTTACCTTGATTTAGTGAGAATATAAAGTGGGGCCACAGTCAATGTGTTGTTTGTAGGAACCCTGGAACACGAAGGGTCTCTGCTACCAAGGCAACATTTAAGCACTAACTCACATTAAAAAAGCTCCCAAAGAAGCTCTTTATTCAAGGCAGGGTTTTTAAAACGAGGGGAGCAACGTTATCTGGAAGCAGACGTTCGAAATACATAAATACAGAAGTTTTTTGGACCAGCACACTTCCAGGGACTGCTGCAGAGATGTTGTTTAACTGCTGGTCAGGAGGCACAAGCCAAGAGTGGGAGCGAGGTGGTTTGGGGGGGACAGTGGGGACACGGCTGCAGCCCCACAGAAAACTGCAACAGGCTTTCATTTCCATTTGCTACACAAGTCTGGGGAGCTGCTCCTGTAATTCCCGATCTCTCAGCTTCCCTCACACCATCACTTTAAGAACCATAGGAAAAAAAAAGGAAAAGAAAAGAAAGGTAACAGGGATTTTATGGGCTGCCAACTGATTGCTGAGCTCATGCTCTATTGGCTTTGAGTGCAGGATCCATTACAGATACCTCAACTACATTTTATCCCCGAACTACATTTCAGCAGCATGGCAGCTCCCAGGCTCTGCAGGGAGTTGGGAAAAGGCTCCTGGAAAAGCTGTGGCAGAGCCATGGGTGTTTTACCTTCCTGCATAATCACACTCTGAGCTCGGGGAGACTTTGTCTCCTGACGCAATTGGGAAATCCCATCCGAAAGGGGATTAAAGTGCAGGTCCGGGCTGTGTTCTCCCTGCAGCTCTGGCTGGAGCAGCCTCTCTGGATGGCTCCGTGTCACATAATACACTCAGCAACGGCCTTAAACAAATAAGTGGCTTTTGTGTACAATGGGACGTGTGTACAGACCTGCAAAACCACATCCATGCAAAAGCAGCCAGCTATTCTTCAACCCTAAGTGAGTCCTTTCCTCACAAAATCTTCTTAAAGCCCTTTCTAAGTGTTATTTCACTTTAATAACCTTTGCAGGAGGACCCTTTGTGATGTCTCTGTTCGGCAGCTGGAAGGGTTGAGGGCTGGGGGGATTTAGGTGCTGCCTAAAGGAGTAAATTGGGAAAAGATCTGGGTTGGGAAAAGGTCGTGGTTGGGTAAAGGTCCGAGTTGGGAAAAGGTCTGCGTTGCTGCCTTGACCCACAATCTCCGGCCAAGATCTCCAGGTAATCCTCCTCCTGTGCATTCCCAGAGCAGGAAAACTCAGAAGGCAGGAACTACAAACGCTCACAGTTTTCGAGGAAATTGTTCTAACTGCGATTCTCTCCCTGTGCCCTGGGGGAGACGCAGAATATTTTTACCCATCTCAGCAGCTGCCCGATTTTCCCATAGATCTTCTAGGGAATTGAGACGTCTTTCCAAAGCCATAAACGGGGAGATTTTTAATCCTGCCGTGTTTCTGTTTCTCTTTTAACCTCAGCAGCTCTTCCCCCTCGCTGCCAGGTCACCTGGAGCACTCCTTCCCCAGGCAGCGAGGCGTTCTCCCTTCAAAACCGGCATTTTTGGGAGGAACACGGCGTTATCTCCGTTTCTCCCGAGCTTTGATCTCCCGGCTTTTCATCCCCGGGCCGGGAGCATCGCGGCCGGTGCGGGGCCATCTCTCAGCAGCATCCTTGATGCGCGGCCGGGGGCTCCGCGCCGCCCCAGCGCCAACAGCTCCTGTTAGCGCCCAGCTCCCGCCGGGCGTGCAGGGGATGCTTCGCATTCCGCCTTTGATGCCCCCGGGCCCCGGCTGAAAGACGCGGGCACTGCAGGGAAGGGGCTCCGCAAGCCTGGCAGAGCTGCGAGGTTGTTGGGCAAATTAGGGAGGAATTCTCAGCCCGCTTTGGGAAGAGGTGGAAGTGACAAAGGTGTTTAATTTCTTAATTTTTTTTTTTAATTTTTAATTTGCTGCCTTCTGGTTTGTTTGGCCTTTGCAAGAGCATTGTGAGATCGGGGGGTTTGCGGCTGAGGGTGTGAGCAGACAGCACGGATTTCCCCGGGGTCACAAATCCTTTATCCGCGCTCGGGTCCCTCCTTCCTGAGAAACCTCTACAAGTTTTGAGACAGCGATGCTGAAGATGAAAATCAATTAATAAACCCGCCCGGGTGACCTCCAGCAGTTCTGCCAGCACTAATTTCTATTATTTAGCATTTGCAAACTCAATGCCTGCCTCAAACCTCACAGGTAGGAGACATCCAGCGCTTCCAGAAAATACTCGGGATCCTTATCGTGAATCAAAACTTCCTTATCGTAACAAAAGAAACGCCTTGAGAGATCTCCCGTCACTTATTCAAACAAAAAAAAAAAAAAAAAAAAAAAAACGAGCTGCTAATTAGTCTCATAACGACTTATTTTCTACCCCCCTCCCTCCCTTATTTTAAATAAAACCTGATGATGCAAAGTGTTCCTTGGCTTCTCGCTCTGTAACCAACCGGCTCTCTGTGGAAAGAGCTTCTTTTTTTATGGCTACGTATTAAAAGTAAACCAGCCTATGCCAGGTTTGGATAAAAGGCTATTTATTTTCAACCAATTTGATAGCTGCAGTTTTCGGTAATTGAATTTTCTGTGGTCAGAGAAGCAGTAATCTTAGAAACCAAATAAATATTTTTTAATAAAATGGAACACTGAGAAACCCTATAATAATGTCAAATATGTAGCCACTTATGGATGGATAAATATTTTAAGAAATTTACATCTCACCCAATGCTTCAGGCCTTAAGCTTCCCTGGAAATTTCAAACAACGCTATTTTATTTTGGGGAGGGGGCGGGGGGGAACGGAGTGTATTTAGATAAAGAGCTAAATACTAATCCTTCAGTTTGCAGCGGGTTTTATTTCCAATATTTATGCAAGAAAAGAGAAATCCAACAACGCTTTCTCAGACCCTTTCCCTGGCATGGGGATTTGGGTTGTTCTGCAGCCATCGGGCTCCGTGACAATGACCAACTGAGCCAGAACCACCCCAAAACCTCTGCAGAGTCACAGGTCATGACAATCATGGAATCGGGGAGAAAATCCAGTTTTGTTGAAGGCTCTCCTGCCAGTCCTTTGGACAGACACTTGTTCCTGTTGGTTTGTGCCGACTGCAGGGCCGGAGATGCGCGGCTGAAATCCCTCTGCAGCCAAAGGAAGAACAGGAAAACACGGAGATCCTCACTTCTGCACTGACTATGCCCCAAATAAATTCTGCGAGGGCTCACGACACACCTGGGAGGGCTGCCCCGAGTTTTTGTGCAAATATCGGGGTCTGAGGAGCTGCTGCCGGCACAACACAGCTCAGGGCACACCGAGATTTGGGCTCGGGGCAGGAGGAAAAGCTGCTGCTCCCCAGGAATTGGGGGAACACACAGATCCAGAGGCCATCCCAAATACACACCCAGTTCCCTGCTGCCCCCACTCCATAAAATCCCCGATAACGTTGCCGAGATTCTTTTCCAGACTCGGTGCAGTTCTCTCTGCTTGGGAGTCTCCTGCCTTCTTTTGGGTCTTATTAATTTTCTAAACCCGTGCTAAGGCACTCTGGAATACGGGAGTTTCAGGGCGATGTGGAGTAGGAATTAGTGCCGGGACAGAATTCCCATTTCCTGCAGATCGTTCTCTTATGGTGACACCTGCTGGCAAAGGCAGCCTCCTGTAAGAGCTTCTGGAAAAGGATCAATTCCAAAAATCGTCTGGATTGGTGAGACCAGGTCAGGGGTTGGGAAACGAGACATGGGAGAGTGGAGAGAACTGGAGTTAATCAGCCACAGTGAGGAAAAACAGGAAGAACACACACCAGGTCTTTAAATTCAGGGAATGCTGCTAAAAAAGGGAATAAATTGTTCTCCATCTCCATGGATAAGAAATAATAAAGGATCAATGCACATCCTATTGTGGAGCAAAGATTTGGGCAAGGTCCTGTTTAGTGCAAGGGTCCTACCTGGGAAGGTAATGCTGGAAAATCCTTCCCAACCCCATGGCACCTGAATTTCCAGTTGTATTTTTTCCCAGCCTGGATGCTCATTCCAACCCGATGGATCCATTATTCAACAAGACTGATCCCAGTTCAAACACAACCACCGTGTTCAGCCCCCGCCTCCTTCTTGTATTCATTTTCAACGTTGCTGAAAAGTGAAACCCAGGTGGTTTTCAGCAGGACACTGTGGAAATCAGGGATGAAATTCCCTGGTTATTAATGACGTGTCAGGAGAATGGCACAGGAACAGCAACTCCAGCACCGACGGAGAAATCACAACCACGTGTTCAACACCACAGGCATCCTACAGCACCAGAGCTGGGCATCCCTAGGGATTCAGCTGAAATCCGTGGGTTTTATCCCACGGTTTCAATCCCGGGAAGCAAGGATTCCAAAATGGAAGTTCAGCTCGTGGCAGAGCAGGGATGGTGGGATGGGGTTTGCAAGGCCACGTCCCTTTGCTGGGCATCCCAACGGGAATCACCATCAGTGATCACTCCTGGTGATCATTCCATAACTCAAACCCCTGAGCTGTTCCCACATCGCTGGAAAGCATGGAACAGAGCAGGAATAAGCCATAATTCCCAGGAGATGGCAAATCTTGTTCAACTGCCTTGAAAACTCTTCAGCAGAATTTCCAGTGAGTTTGTCTCCTTTTCAATAAAGTTCATGTTTCCTTCTATTCCTTTGTTATGGAAAATCCTTGGGATAACAGACAGCGTGGAACCAGCAGGACTAAGTTTGACGAAACCTTTTTAATGATGCATCATGGAAACAGCCACTGCTGATTGTTCTGGTGGTGCCAAAAAAGGGTTTCTGGTTCGTGTTGGGAGTTTCCCCTCCAAGTTTCAGTCTCCACAAGCACCTTGGAGCACACAGCATCAGGAGCAGTCACTAACAGCTTTTCCAGTCTTTCTCCTGGAGACTCCATTTCACAATATTTGCCTTGTTCAAGGAGGAAAGATGCATCTTGGAGCCATTTGCCGGGGCAGCTCTGGGGCATCATGCAATATTTATATTCTGTTAATCTGAGAGCTTGAAACGAAAGATGGAGGAGGCCAAATCCAACCTTGACATAAATGCCATTGATTTGGGGTTCTAACGGCGTTGGATTTGGGCCAGGGTTTTCCCTCGCCTCACTCTCTGCCTCTCAGGATATTTGTGGAAATGAGGAACAGGGTCATTTGGTATTCAGCCCTGGCTATGAATTATAATCTGGGTATGAACTGCACAGAAATTTAAAAGGCAAATTTTTCACCTCAGAAACAAACTTTTCTTCCAGCAGCCAAAAAACCCAGGGCCAGGTTCAGTCCCCGGCTCGCAGGAAAGGGCAGCACAGAAAACACTCTGGGGGTGCACCGGGCCCCGCTGCAAAACCAGAACAAAAGGACAAAGAATTCCACCCTGGGCGAGGGGGACAACTTGGAAACTGTTCAGAAACTTGAGGGGGTTCACGAGATTGGCAGAACCAGGGACATAAATTTCCATAAGATCTGCATCAAAAGTAGAAGCAGGCCACCTTTCTGTTCGGCGCCTCGTTTAATAAGGGCTATAATGCAATTAAATGAGCCCACACCATTAACATTTTGTCTCTGGGCCATTCCCTGGCTGATTCCTCCCCTCGGAGCAGGGAGAACCAGGAGGCACCGGAGGGGCTGGGCAGGACCTGTTCCATGTGGGGGGCTCCTTCCCTGAGGGATCTCCATCTGCTGGGGACCTTGGATAAAACCTTGGATAAAACCTCGGATCAAACCTCGGATCGTCATAACTTTTATTCCCCTTTTATTCCATGGATTTGTCATGAGACAAAAGCTCCAAAAACAGCCCAGTCCCGCTGGATTCCTCCAAACCCTAAAGCTGGGATTGTCCAAAAAGCCTGGGCAGGACCCAAGGGCAAGACTCGCTGCCAACGGGCACTGATGGGTTAAGAGGGACAGAGATTTCCTCCCATGAGGATGCACTGCAGGGTCAAACTCGGAGGGACAGGGCTGCTGGATTTCAATTTAATTTGCCTGAAGTTGTCCTGGGTGGAATTCTTCCCCTGTAAGGACACAGTGACAGCAGAAACATCTACTGGGTGTACAAATGCTGTTTGNTTCTTCCCCTGTAAGGTCACAGTGACAGCAGAAACATCTCCTGGGTGTAAAAATGCTGTTTGTTCATCACTTTTATTCCCTTTTTCCTCCATGGAAAAGCAAATTTTCTTAATTTTTTAATTTTTTTTTTTTCAAATTTTTTTTTTCCAGTTGTTGCTTGCAGACTTGGGTGTAAAAATGCTGTTTGTTCATAACTTTTATTCCCCTTTTCCTCCATGGAAAAGCAAAGTTTCTTAATTTTTAAATTTTTTTTATTATTTAACTCTTTTTTTCTTCATTATTGTGTAGACTGTTTTGCATCTGACCACAGAAACTGCCGGGCCGTGATGAACCCAACCTTCAGTAAACTTCCATTCTTTTAATTTCCCGAGATTTCTGTCCTCTTCTAAACCAACAATAGCATCCTTTGCTCCGAGGGAGGAGGCGGAGGGCGAGGGCAGAGCCAGCACCCCACAAATTCCAGCGAGCACAAAAGGATCCTCGGTGCCAGAGGAACATATGGCATTTCCAGTTCACCCTAAACCTTCCCCTTGGCATTTCAAGGCCTATTAATAAACAAAACAAACCGGGTTCAGAAAACAGATGAGCAAACATCGTGGATGGCTGCAGCCTATTACTGAGTCCCCTTCCTTCCTTCTCCCAGCACCCCAGGCCTCCACGCTTCGCCTCGGAATATTTTTACCGTGTTGTGGTAAATATTCCCAAATATTCCCAAACAAACCAGGCGGGAAGGTCAAGCGGCGTTTCCTCGGCTCCGCGGGACCTCCCCAAAACTCAAACAAACCCCCAGTGTCCCGGGGCTGAGGGAGGCAGAGCCAGCCTGGCACCAGGAACATAATTTAGTGTGCAGGTATTTGATTTGATAAAAAACCCCGAGCTTAATTGAAAAGAACTCCATCCCGGGATGTAGAAATGTATTTGTGGATGTGGATAATGGGCTCCTGACAAGGTTGTAATTCATTGAGAGGGGCCAGAGCCCAGCTTGGTTTGACATGTCGCTGCAGCCTGCTTTTCCCTGATCCCCTAAGAGGGTAGCATGTTGCAGCTGGCAAAAAAATAAACAAACCTGAGCTCTGTGCTAACGGGATTTTTTTTTCTCTCCTATGATTTATGCCACGAGCGAAGGGAAAACAGCGACACATTTGTGAGTGCAGGTTCCATTCGGCCCCTCCGTGCTTCCAGCGTGTCCTGGACATGGACACGGGGAAACACAATTTTTTTAAAAATTTTTTTTGGGAACCAGCATCTTATATGCACGTGCAGGACTCTGTTTTTTACTTTTTCTTTTTAATTTCCAGGGAAACCTGCCTCTGCTGAGGAGAGCCTCATGCGAAGCAGCCAAGCAGCACTTTTTGGTGTCGCTCATTAAATCCAGGGATTTATTTAAAACTCCTCCTTTGTTCTGGGGTCAGAAAACCGAATATACCCCTCTTGCCAACAGGATTTTCTGCTCTTGGCTACCTCGGTGGGTTTTTCAAACCCTGCCTTCAGAAATAAACTCATGTACACCTTTCCCCCATGTTCCCTCTCCATGGATCCGGAGCTGAATTCCAGGTACGAGCAGAGCCCAGGGAGCCTGGAAGATCCTGAATGGGCTCGGCTGAAATTCCCGCATCCCGGTCAAACCCTGGAATGACCCAGCACACCCAGAGCAAGGACAGCACCCCAAGCCCCTGTGCCCCCACCCCAATCCCAGCAGCGGGGTTGGGAAAGGACAGAATTCCCCCATCCCCGCTCCGGGCCGGGCTCTGGGGTTTCTCCCGTTATTCCCGGTTTGTTTTTCTTTCCAGCAGCGACGCGAGGCTGCGGTGCTGGGTCTGCGAGCGCGGATGACAAACACAGAGCATCAGGCCTCGCTCTGCACCTCGGCCATGGGGAATGTTTCACCTGGAAGAAGAAAGAAACCAGGCTCCTGCGCTGGAGCTGCGTGGATTTCTTCTCCCTTTTTATCCCGAACGTTGTTCATTCAGCGGTCATGTCAAGGGAATGGGGATTTTAAAGATAGGTTTCCACCAGACTTCCAAAAATAGGGAATTGGATGGGGACACTGCTCCCAAAAGTTAAGGAAAGCCTCCCTGGCTTCTGAGACAGCAGAAAAAAAGGGAGGAAAAGAGAGGGAGGATGTAGAAAAGTGTCTTTTCTTGAGCCCTCTGCACACCAAACACTTGTTTACTGCTGTGGGGATTTTTACGTCCATCTGCCAGCTCCAAAATCCAGGAGCCAAGCCCTAGGATGGGGATTGAGCTTTCCATGCTCTGCTCCATAAAGTGGAAGCCTCCCTCAGGTCTGGGATCTGGGCTCACGGTGTCCCCTTTCAGAAACAGAACCCAAAGGAGTTTCCAGGACAACACCCAAATATAAATATCTGTGGCCCAGCGAAGGGAAAGTGTGCCAGTGCCACCGGGGCTGTGCTGAAAGACAGAAATTAGCCAATATCCTCCATCCTAGAATAGAAGGATTTTCCTTTTACAGTTCCTTGCCATCCCAACTCGGTGCAATCCTCCTCCTCTCTAACAACAGTGATTCCAAGCACACAGAAACAGAATTTTTCCATCGTTTTTGTCCTTCCTGCAGAACTGAGAGCAGGTCCCCAGCCCAGCAGCAGCTTGGGTTCGTGTGCCTGAGCTCTGTATTCTGTAAGTCTAATATAACAGTGTGTCAAATGTTTGCTTTGGCGATCCCGATTCCTCAAATCCCCTTTTTATACTAATATTTAAAATGGGAAAAGGCTTTAAAAGAATGGGCGCAAATTACAGCTTCAAAGGGTTTATTGGGCTTCCAGCTGAGCATTGCCTCTGCTAAGAATGGGGATTTGAAAAAAGGCAGGATTTAGGCTGCTTTATTGGGGTTTATTTCCTCTGCTACTGCAGGCCTGAAGGAGGGAGAGGAGCAGCAGGAAGAACAAGGAGCAAAGAATTATCTTTTTTTCTTATAAATCCCAATAACTCTGATTTTTTACAGTTCATAAAGGCTGACCTCTAAGTTATCCCAGTTAAGAGACCTAAGGAAAATTCAGCTCAGCAGAAGGGCTTGCCATCAGTGACAGCAACATGAAAAATAATATTTTTTAAAGTATTGTTTTAGTGAAATATTTAGGAAATGATGGGCAAACATTTTGTTGAAAATTCAGTTTACAAATTCTCACCCAGCTCTGTTGTGAAGCTCTGGAGATGGGAGAAGGCTTCAGAGCAGATGGAGAGGGAGAATCAGCCTGGCTGGATCATAAGGGATTTACCCAGGGGCACTTTGTGGGGATCTTGGGACAATTCCCTGGGTTCAGTATTTTATCTCTTCCCAGGGTTGATCAGCTCAGGTTGAACGTGCCAGGGCAGGAGGAGCCCTCGGCTCTGGGATGGCTCAGCTCAGCCTGGTGGCCACTGGTCCTGCTGGGAATTCCACCTTGAGCTGCTCCAGGACTGAGGAGGGCAAGGATCATCCAGATGTGCCCCGGCTGACACTGCCAGGGCTCCTGGCAACAACAGCTGGGGGCAGCGCTCAGGATCCTGCACCCACGGGCCCCTCTCCTCTCCTGGAACGTCCAGGACCATCTCAGCCCCTGATCCTGCAGATCTGGCCCTTTTACCAACGGGGTCAGCAGTGAAATTTCCATTTATTCACCCAGGGAGAACCAGGTCTCCACACCAAGGCATTTACAACATTTGGCGCTGAGGAGCAAAATAAGAAATAAGAGAATTTCAGGTTTTGGAAAGCCCAAATCTACCGGAGTGTTCAGATATTAAAAACCAGATTTATTTATAATCCCTTGCCTCACAATGACACCTTTGGATGCCGATTCAGTGCCCTTTACAGGGAGTTCATCCCCATGAATCCATTCTGCAGATAGTGAAGCCAAAGCCACATGAAAGAGGGACAAAGATCAGAGCCAGCAGAGTCAGGGCATGCTGAGATACACAGAAGGAAGAAGACAACTTGAAGAGTAAATCACGGTTTAAAATTCAACCAGCGCTTCTCAATTATTGAAGGCACTGTTTTCTTAACAGGGATTAGAAAATGATATTTCAAATGCATCACTTGAGCAGGATGACACCTTTTCAAATGAAGGGTTTCTGTTGCTGCTCCTGTTATTCTGTCTGGACTAAAAGATGACTTTCAAGTATTTTGTCTATCATTTTTAAAGAGGGGAAAAAAAAATAGCAAGCCTGAAAGAACAAAGACAACACTTCAAAGCCTTGAGCAGAGAAGGAAGTGCTTTCTAGCAAAAATCATCCACTTGTGTCAATGAAACCTTTGTCAGACAGTTCCTCTCCTGCCTTGGCTGCTGCAACCGAAGACAGAAGGGAAAGAGAATCCCTGAGAGAATGAAAAAGTCATGTCCCAGCAACGTCCCCTGCGTGCCCTCTGTGAGTGTCTGACAGAGCAGCTCAGGGAGCACAGCACCTTTTACTGCCCTGGGGTGGGCTTAAAGCCCCTGGCGGGGTGGGAAGCTGTTCAGCACAAACACAGGGGAGCTCTGGAGAGGATCTGGGAGCACTGAGGAGCAGCAGTGGTTAAACCCAAGGCCATCTGGAAAAGAACTGCGATTCCTCAGGCTCTCCATGTTTTTTCACGCTCCTAAATACTGGGAACTTCGCAGCTGCAGTGGGAAGAGGGCAGCTCCCTGCAGTGGGCTCTGGATCAGCCCAAAGCAGCAGTGAAGTTCCTTCCATCCTGACCCCCAAGTTCACAATCTCCCCTCAGCCAATGGAGGTTTCTCTTCCCAACCACCTGGAGTGTCACGGGGACTTTTGTGGGGGACAACTCTCACTCTGTGCAGGTACTATGTGGAGAAATGGCTCGAAGAGCAAGGTGGCCATAGAATGCTGGAGTCTGTGTCTCTGCAGATTTTGCCCCTGCAGAGCACAGAAAGGGCACTGTGCGAGCAGAAGGCAGAATTTTGAAGATAACTGCAAGGACGATGTCCTTGGTGGTTTGGAAAGTACCGAGGCCTGTGAAAGAGGNACGATTTGGGGGCCTCCATTCTATTTTGTAACAGTTTTTTTTGTGGTCAGGCACTCCCGTGCAGCTGTTTGTACCACTTGTTCCACAACAGGAGCGTTCCCAGCTCTCTGCGGGGCCCCTTCGCAGGAACACGCTAAGCCCTAACCCCACTCCCACCGGCAGCGGTTCCTCTCCCCTGGAATCCTGGGAATATCACAGCTTTAACGGAGCCAGTGCCGCTGCCCTGATCGCTATTACACCTAACGAGCTTCCCCTCAACAACAGTCGCTTTTGACCTCCCCACACCTGGAGACTTCACCCTTCTGCTGCCCCTCTGACCTATCCCCCCACAATTGCCGTGGCGCAATTATCAGCAATTTGTTGGCTTTGTTTTCCTTAGCACCCAATTATGCAAGGAACAGCACTGGGACAGGGCTGCTCCTGTCGGGGGGCTGGGCTGCTCCTGTCGGGGGGCTGCGAACGTGCAGTGAAAACTTTCATGTCTCAGTGACTCTGCCAGCCCCGGCCCAGTGTGCGGGAGCAGGAAATGAGAATTCAGGGAACGTTTATCCCAGGCAATCTGTTGGGTGGCACAAGATATTTAATCCCTTTTACAATAACTCCTATGAGGACGCCCAGCCCAGATGTTGCCGGCTTCCGTGGATTCTGGATATGGAACCTTCCTGTGTTCCTGAGCTTTCCCCTGGCCGTGCACCAGCAGCGTTTCTGCAGGAGCAAGGCAGGGCCCAAGGCTGGCATTCCGGCAAATGCCAACAAAGAAAACACATTTTCCAAACCCAAAGGGAATGGACTTGATCCAAAGCAGGATCACCCATTTCTTGCAGCACGCATGGAGCTGTCACAGGGAGCGGAGCAGAGCTGTGCCCTGGCTGTGATCAAATTGAATTTTGTCATCGAAATCTCTTTTCTTTTCTTTTCTTTCTTTCTTTCTTTCTTTCTTTCTTTCTTTCTTTCTTTCTTTCTTTCTTTCTTTCTTTCTTTCTTTCTTTCTCTCTCTCTCTCTCTCTCTCTCTCTCTCTTTCTCTCTTTCTCTCTCTCTCTCTTTCTCTCTTTCTCTCTTCCTTTCTTCCTTTCTTCCTTTCTTCCTTTCTTCCCTTCTTCCCTTCTTCCTTTCTTCCTTTCTTTCCATGCTCTGTCCACCTCTATCTTGGCTTTTGTGCTTGAATCCATTGGTTTCTCTTTTCCTTTCCATGCTCTGTGCAGTTCACAGCACTGAAAACAGAACAGCTGGCACCCTCTGTCTATCAGAAACCCACGGAGTTTCATCTGCACTGAAGACAGGGACAAAAACCTCTGGAAAAAGGACATTCCGGGCCCCTTTTCCCTACCTTTCTTCAGCCCACTCAGTTCTATCTGGTGTGTCAAGTTCCCCATTCCCTCCACCAGTCCCTTCCCAGCCTTATGACCTCATCCACTTCCCTGACAAAAGATTAAGGCACATTTTCAGATGTTTAGGGCTATTTTTAGACTGCCCCAGAGACACGTGGGGAGGGAAGGGGCAGGCGGGCTTTCTTCATCGTGGAACAATCTCTGCGTCTGGAGAAACCACTCAGGTTTGATGTCACTTTGTGGAATTACCCTGGGTAAAGCTGGATTAGCTCCATCCGGCTGAGATGGCATTGTTGGGATCTATTCCCCCTGGGAAGGGGCTGCAGGGACTGAAAATGCTCAGGGGGGCTTTTATCTTCTCCAGAGGATGATGTGCTCTGTCGAGTGGGCTGGAGATGGGAACAAAAGCAGCGGGATCAGGAGGGGAATGCTCTGTGCTGGGGGCTGGGGGTTTGGGGGTGCCGGGCTCCACTTTTCATGGCCAGGTGCCTGCCGAGGGGACAAACCCTCTGGAGACACAGCCCCAGCTCAATGCTGCTCCTCATCCCCTCATTCCCCCCCTCCTCCCTCCAGCAGCTCCATCAGAACTCATGTTTTCATTCTGCTCCACCTCAGCAGTCCGCAGGGAAGGAGGGAGTGGAAGACAATTAAACCAAACCCCCCAAACCCCACAGCAACACCCTAAAGGCATCACCTTTTCCTCCCCCCACAGAACAAAGCATCAGGATATTCGAGGTCCAAAAGGCGATTCCAGAAAGCCCCTCCCAGCACTGCCCCACGCTCTGCCCACCCTGCCAAGCCCAGAGCTCGCTCCCAGCCATGCCTGGCACTTTTCCACCCAGGAACAGCACACCGGACTCCGGAATGGTTCTTGCATGTCACGCTCGTGGGCATTTGGCCCACGGAGCACTTTGTTCCCCAATCCATAAATCCATGAAATACAAGCCTGAGTAAAATCCGAGACATTGTGGAAACCGAGGAGGGCTTGAATGAGCTCCTGGAATAAAACTCGAGCCCCTCCCCACCCAGAGCAGTATTTTTAGGAAGCCGATTGAGAAATGTTTTACTTGCTCTATTTCCATGTTTACTGGGATACAGCATTGTT
Organism: Pardalotus punctatus; assembly: GCA_013400915.1. Taxonomy (NCBI): domain Eukaryota; kingdom Metazoa; phylum Chordata; class Aves; order Passeriformes; family Pardalotidae; genus Pardalotus; species Pardalotus punctatus. The sequence goes on from VZTX01014764.1 coordinate 15,581, forward strand.
ACACTGGATTGCATCAGAAAACATGGAAACAGCTCCACAAATCGATCTGACCACAAGTTCTCCGAGGAATTTGCTCCTTGTCTCCAAGGAGTTTGCTCAGCACAAACAATGTCAAATAAAGACAAGTGCTTCCCCAACCAGCTTCAGAAAGATTGGAATATAGATAGGTTAGGGAATTTTGGGTGGATTTTAGGATGGCATAATTCTCATAAGACATTGGATATGGTAATTTATAAAATTAGAGGAGATAATCACATTCGAGTGAAACTTGCTGTATTTTAGGGAAAGGTCCTATGGCTGAAATAATGGTGGGACCATCCCCTCCCTGGCGCTTTCGGGGTCTCAGCCACTCCAGGAGAAGGAACTGGACCCCACTTTAGCATTTCCTAAGCACAGAAATCCCCCAGTGCTCTGCACTCACATCTCCAGCCAGCCAGAATTCCAGGGAATTGATTACCACGATAACGGGAAACATGGCAGCTGGAAAATGGTTGGTTTGAAACTGGGATCTCTTCAATAACAGAAAGAATAAAAATGCCCAAGCATTGCCTTTCAGACATCTGAGTGGGCTCTGCGTGTAATCAATTACAAACCAGCTCCATTCCACAGGAAAATGGCTCTGGCTTAGCCAAAAGATAATTTTTGTCAAATAGGTGAACTAATTTTTCCCAGGTCAAGCATATCCTGTGACTCCTTCCCTGCTCTCTCTGCGCCTTCCCTTGTCTTCCCAGTTAGTTTCAATTCATTAGTCCAAAACCTGTCTGAAAATGGAATTTCCTCTCCAGAAAAAAATATCATTAGAAAATAATGATGGAAATGATTCTGACAGGGACAAAAAACCCCAATGAAATGGCAGCAATAACCCTGATATAAATTCATTTGTGTAGAGAGATTTCCAGGCACTGTTAAGTTTTTGTTTGCTTGTTTGAAAAATTAAAGAAACATTTTATTTCAGGCTTTAATTTTTTTTTTTTTCCTTCAATAGACAGCAAAAAAACCCCGAAAAACCCGAAAAAACATTGTGAGGCTTCCAGGTGGGCAGGCAGGCTGCTGTCAGTTCCATTTCCCCACTGGTGAGCTGAAATTTTTTGGCAAAACCGTAGCAGGCTCCGGGAGCAATTTTGATTTTGCAAAGAGATATTTTGTATCAGAAAATTCTCCTGAATGGAAAATGGCCCAGGAAAGCCATTCAGCAAGAGTGGCAACACGGAACGAGCAGTTAAAGGCTTTCAGATGGATTTGTTGCAAGGCTGCTTTTGCCATCAGTGACCAAGCACTGTGAGCAGGAAAACCTGGGAATTCAGGGCTTTAATAACAGGAATTAATTCTCTAAAATAAGAGGAAGTGTGGATGTACAAAAATACAAGAGGTTGTGGCTGCCCCATCCCTGGAAGTGTTCAAGGGCAGGGGCTTGGAGCAACGTGGGCTTGGGGAAGGTGTCCGTGCCCAAACCATCCTTTGATTCTATGAAATTTGCCTCTCACTGGGAAATCCTTTAGACTTCAAACTCCACAGAAAGAAGTGGTTTAAAGCCGTGGGTGAGGAGGGGTGGAACAAGGCTCTGCATTTACCCAAAGTGTCTCCATGGCTGTGAGAGATCACTGCAGCCAGCACTGCTCTGGTGCTGTACAGAAAGGCTTTTCTCACACCCGAGCCGGTGTCAGGCACAGTTCTCACTCACCCAGTGAGCCGGATAGCCCTGGCATTCCCGGAGACAAAGAATCCAGAGGCCCTCTCTCCTGGAAGTTCCAGAGGTTTATTTCTGAAGGGGTCCAAGGCAGAAAGAGGGCAAGATGGCCCCGAGAGCCCCCAGTTCTAGGGACGATGTGGGGCCAGATAACAGGAGGCGGGAGAAACCCCCTTAACCAACGGGGAGTAGGGAAGGGTAGGATTAGGGGTAGGTTACAACCAGAGGGGCTCACACAATTTTGGGGAGAGACCATTGTGTTTTCCAGGGGGTGCTTAGATTAGGAGGTTTTCCACCAGCGAGGTCCTGCAGTGTTGGTATGACCCACTGCCACAGTGGTTTATTCAAAACCGGCTCGAAAATCGGGGTCAGAACCTCTGTTTGCCACGACTTTGTCACCCAGGAGCTGACATCACTCTGTTCCTGAGCTCCCCGTGCTCTTACCAGGATCCTGCCCATCTGAAGGCCGAGAAAACAGAGCCGGGGATGAAACGTTGTGGCGGTTCCGTGCCAACACCAACGGGACCCCCAAAGGTGCCCACCCTGCGGGGTTGGGGCTGCTGATCCCGGGCTGCCAAGCTGCTTCCCGAGCTTCCCCAGGAATGAGGAGTGAGCAGACCCAGGCTCTGGGATGTTCCTGGAGGCTGGCACACAGGGATGAGGAGGGAGCAGAACATGTGGGCTAAAGGAATTTGTTCCTCCTCCACCCTGTACGTGGCAGACGCTCTGTGAGGACACCCAGATTCACTTTTTCACCTGAATTAGAACAAAGTGTTTTGCTATTCTCTCTTCTCTTTCCTTCTCCTCCCTCTCCACCCCTTTCCCTCTCCTTATTTTCATCTCCAGAGCAGTAATGGCTCTGCAGGCATCCTGCCAGGGTACAGCTCGCATTCACCTGGCAAATGCTGGGCTCCTTCTCCTGGCTCCAATTAAAAACCAAGACAAAAAAAGAGGAGCCAGGAGGTCATTTCTGAGCCAAGGCATCCGCCCAGGGTGTCCAGACTTTATAGGAATTAAATTTATGGGAACTAAAGGCTTCCATCACTCCCTTGCTCTTTCTCTTGCTCCGGAAGATATTTTTATCACCCTTGATACTGGAGAAAAAATGTTTTAAAAGGCTGAGCTTATGAATATCGATAGTATTAATTGCCTTTTGCTTAATAAACAAAATGGAAGCCTTTAGAAAAGTGCATTTTAATGCATTAACGACTTTTACTTCTGGTCTAACAGCCAAGTGAGAAGTGTTGGGTGGGACTTCAGAACACAGAGCCTCTGGGGCTCTCAAATCCGGCAGCAGCACGTCATCCATCAACTCATTCCTAATTGTCCTTCCCGCAATAAACCAATTATATTTTAATTGTGCACTTTGCAGGTCTCATTGAGGAACCTCCGAGTGGTTACTCACACCCTGAGGACTTCTTCAAGCGGGACAGAAACCCCAGCAAGTCCTGGCAGCAGGGGGTGTGTGTGTGGGTCCTTCACCCCAGCCAGATGTGCAGCTCTGATCTGAATCCTTCACCCCAGCCAGATGTGCAGCTCTGATCTGAATCCTTCACCCCAGCCAGATGTGCTGCTCTGATCTGAATCCTTCACCCCAGCCAGATGTGCTGCTCTGATCTGAACCCTTTACCCCAGCCAGATGTGCAGCTCTGATCTGAATCCTTCACCCCAGCCAGATGTGCTGCTCTGATCTGAATCCTTCACCCCAGCCAGATGTGCAGCTCTGATTTGAATCCCGTCTTTTCACCACCCTCACCATGGCACTATCACCCACCCCTGTCTCTCACACTGATTTCTTGCTCCCAGTGTTCCCCACTCTGGAATTTGCCTCAGGATTTGAGTGCTGGCATTTGTCGGCTCCCTCAAACCCCACTTTTCTCCTCTTTCAGCCCTCAAACCGTAATTCCAGCACATTTTGGGGGTGAAAGCTGGAAGAACAGAGCCTTGAACACATCGCTGGCACGCTCCCTGCAAGGAAACTTCCCTCGTGCAGGTTAAGTAAAGTCCTGACCACCTTCATTTCCATTTCAATAAAAGCAAGATGGGAATTCATCCCGCTGACTGACACGGGAACGGCTCTCCAGGCAGGATGAAGAAAGCAGCACTTCTTCAAACAGCAAACTCCTTTGGGCAGGGAAAAACGCCAAGTTCTGCCACTGCTGAGTGACTCGGATCACCCGGCAGGGATGGAACGGGGACAACCCAGACCTTCTGAGTGCCACTGGCTCTTCCAGTCCGGCCTGAGGCACCTGCACAACCCCAACCGTGGGCAATCATATTAATTAATGATTAACGATGATAGGACTCTTGCAAACCGGATTTTCAGCCAAGCATCGCGCTGGCAAATGACTCAGAGGAGTCAGTAAACACCGCTCATCGGCCAGCAGCCACAATGCAGAGGAAGCAGCCCGACTTCAGAGGATTGTTCTCCGCACTCCGGGGAATTAGGGATACCCGTTGGAATGCAATTACAAGCCCCGGGCCGCGCTGGGATCAGCCCGCGGTGGATCAAAGCGACTGTTGAGCAAGAATCGGCAATAATCGCTCAGGGCAGATCACTCGGCTTCGCTGCGATGCTGGAGACACCAAGGGAGGGGGAAGTTGAGTGTCCAGGGCCTCGGGGCTGAGGAAATATTCACCAGGAATCACATCAGAGTGGATGAATATGGTGAAATCAGAGCATTTCTGAACTCCCTGTTGTCCTGGTTCAATATTTGGGTTCAATCCCTTGTTCTGGAGGCAGCGCCAAGCACTCAGAGCACGAGGTTTTGCCACAGACCCCGAATATGGTGAAATCAGAGCATTTCTGAACTCCCTGTTGTCCTGATTCAATATTTGGGGTCAATCCCTTGTTCTGGAGGTAGCGTCAAGTGCCCAGAGCACGAGGTTTTGCCACAAACCCCCTTCCAACGCAGAGCCCAACACTTTGAAAACATCCAGAGGATTTCCCATGTCCAAAGCTACATCCTCTGACTATTCCTCCACTGAAGAATGACCAGAACACCTTTTATCTGCCAGATTTTCATCTTAACCCTCACGCAGACCTGGCAGTGCCCTTCAATGGACTGACTGACACAAGCTGATGAAAACAGCCCCCCCCCCACCAAAGCAGGGTTGAGGGCAGGTCGGAAAATGCTGGGGGAGAGGCAGTGACTCACCGCATGTCCAGACAACCAGATCGGACCTCAGAAGGTGTCAGACATCACCTAATAGTGGAAATTAGGAAACCCAGATAAGATAAGTGCAAAGGGACTCGGTAACTCTGGAAGTCGCAACAGTCCAGAAGTCCAAAAAAAAGATGAAATAAAGACCCAGAATGAAACAACACAAACCTGACAATGTTAAAGAAAGCAGCCAAACAAGGCAGAGCTCCCGGATGATGCCCTGGAATTCTGCCTCCCTCAGTCAGCCCGGCCATGGAACCTTTCCCAGCTCCTTTCCATACTGGCTGTCCCTTATCTGGGCAGCAGTTTGTTTTACCCATTTGGTAAAGGAATTACAGAAAGGGGGAAATAGATCTCGGCTATTTCCAGTGACCCCAAGTCCCAACTGCCAGCCTGCAGGAGAAGGTGGCACCACAGGGGACAGGAGTGTCGCGGTCATGATGAAAATATGTCCCTGTGGGAAGCCAAACCCAAACTCCCGAGCACTTGGAAGATCCCAGGCACATTTTGCAAGGCCCAGGGTGTTAGCCCTGGTACATTGTCCAAACCTGGGTTATTTATAGCCACCCTCCCTCAAATGCTGCTTGGCCTCGCCGCTGGAAAAGCTCATTTTTGTGTTCTGTCTGGAGTGTGCAGCACGGGAATGCCGTGGGAGCCGCGTCCCCAGGGCTGCTGACTCCTGGGAACATCAGCATCCTTTGGCATCTCACAGCAGCACTTTAACACCCACAGAATGGAAAAAGATTAATAAATAAAGGATAAATTAAAAACTGATTATTTATTATTTATTATTT
>VZTX01014767.1:0-43823 GCA_013400915.1 Pardalotus punctatus
CCCTGAGCCATTCTGCAACAATATGGGTAGGGATTAAGCCCAAAAATTTAAACAGATAACTTTTAACTGGTCCCTACATGTAACAGAAGAGAGAGTGAGGTCCAGTTTCCCCATCCCCATAATCCAGGCAATATTTATTCTCCCTTATAGATGGCTTGGCCTGTGAAAAGACAAGACTTTAAAATAAAGCAAGCAGAAAGATGTGGTTTTGTTCGTTATATTTAAAAAAAGTTTTACCCAGCCTGAAAAGGAAAGCTATAATTGTGAGATGAATAAAATAATTACATATAATCTAAGAGGGAAAAAAAGAGAACCCTTTAAATGTTTTGCTTGTTTTTTAAAATATTTGTTTAGCTTTAGTAGTAACACAGTAGTGGAAAGGAGTCCTTTTTAGAGAGTGGAGAACCATTATCTCTTGAGCCAAGTTGTAAAATCTTTCATTTTACAGGTTCTGAGTAAATTCAGGGCGATAGGGAATCCTAGGAAATATTAATTAAACCATAACATTTAAAATTGAAAGTCATTCTGATAGGAAACACAGCAGCCATAGCAACAACACAATGACATTTGAAATACAATAAAAATCAAGAATCTTATGACCATCTTTTAGCTGTTTCTCTGAAAAAGTTTGTATGATTTAAGGGTTTGGCCTTCAGTATCTGTCTTCTGTCAAGGAGTTTCTAGTGCTGAGGCAATGGAGAACAATATAATTCATAATCTGTTGGCTTTTCCTAGAAATAGACTGAAAACTCTGGGGAAACCCATCTGAAATCAAGAGAAAAAATTCCTAGAAATTGAAGAGGCTTGAATCAGATGCAAAATCACTTGGGGTCTTTCCTTCCCAAAACTTAGGAGCTGGGATCTTGTCTTTTCATTAGCTCCTGCAAGGAAAAAGTCTGCAGTGAAGTGGAGTGAAACAAAATAGAACAAGCTGTGTCTGAACTTCAGCCAGACACCTCCTTTTGGATCCCAAGGGAACTTTGATGTGCTGGTGGAAAACTGATTTTTTTTAGAACGTGTTGCTGTGATAAAGGCAATTCCATAGTGAAGGAGGCCTGGCTGAGTTAGGAGAGAGCTGAGAAATATAAAAGCAATGCAATGTAACCTGTGTTTTGATTCAAGAACCCTTGCATGGAATGAGCTGAAGGAATTAAATTTCACAAAGTGTTACAGCCTTAGTTGTGTCTTGGTACCTTTCATCACACAAAAATGATATTCAGCCCAGAACTAAAACATAAAATTGAGAGGTATGAAATGAAAAAATAAGCAGCAGAGAACATGACTTTTGACTAAATGAATTGGCTGTAAAAACAGGGGTGAAAATGTGGTATAAAATTATCAAAGCTCTCTGCAATTTTTGCAGCACTTTCTCAGCCACAAATATGCTTTCCCACATAAGACAGTAACTTGTTTCTTTGTAGAGCTATCATTAAGTACCACAGAATGCCAAGTCAATGTCAAAGCTTTGAAAGCAAACTATTAGTGTTTTCTTTCGTCCTTCCTTCCTTTGGAAAAAAATGAGAGATTTGTTTCAATTATGCATTTTTAGCAGATTCAGATTACAAAACAATATATTCTACACACATATGAAAATGAAGATGCCAAGGATTTCTTTCAATAATATCTTTCCAAAAGATCTGTTCTTTCCTGCAAAATGTGTGTATGAGACCTTTGGAAAGGTGAGGAATATTTTCAGCATACAGATGGTTGTCTGCTTTCTAATTCCATTTTGCCTGACTGGCCTGGCTGAACTTTCTTACTGATCGGTAGTGACTGCATCACGCATGAAAGCATGCTAATGCACAGTGCTGAAGCAATGGTAGCTGACTGAGAACAAGGATTACAACTGTATATCTGAGGTGTCTTTCAGTCTGTGATTTTCAGAGCCTTGTTAGGTTTCTTCTTCATAATTAGATTGTTGTGAGCAGCATGGTCAATGAAACATAATCATCATAACTCCATCTAGGACTTAGGTTGCGTTAGCAGAAATATGAGTTATGTTTACATGACACAATGCAGCGTTGTGTGGCTACAGCAAGTTAGCTATGAGGACCGGAAGTATGGCCTTGTGAGCTGCAAGTATACCCCTGGTGCTGTGCAGCAGGGGAAGCTCAGGAATGCAGGCTGGTGGCAAGGTAGCTACAGGGAGGCATAGTGAGCGCTCTGTGTAGCCATGACCTCCCTCCTACTACTCCGTTGACCTGCCTGATTTACTTTGATGTTTGCAATCAGCGAAAATGGCAGATACACACGTGTGTTCTTTCCACACCAAAGATAAACCCTAACGCTGGGCATGCACTGAAAGGAGTTCTTCAGAAATGTTGTATGATGTAGCGCTCAAGATTCTCTGGATTCATGGCCTGTCTTCCTCATGGTTACTTTGTGTAGCCCTGGCCTCTAGGAATTGACCTGGGTGTTTCATTACCTCTTAAGCTCCCTGAAAAGTTTGGTAAAATATGATGTGTTTCAGTGTCTGCTTCTGTCTAATCTTTAGGAAACACAGAAGTCAGAATCTTTTGTTAATGTACCATTCTATTGGAACTGAAAAATCTAGCTGCTTTATTCACTGGTCCATGTGCAGTTTCAGCCATTAGACATGGAATTGCCTTGCTGGAGAGTAACCACTTTGGAATTGGGGGGTTTTTTTATGTGTCAGGTCTCATCTGGAATATTTTAGAAGAGGATTAATCACTTCCCAGTTTTGTTGAACCTGAAACAAGACTTTGTGACTAAAATTCACATAACTTAATTTTCCTGTGGCTGCCTATAAAAACCACCAAGAAATCATGCCATCCAGCAAGGATGCTTTAATTTCGTTTTAGGGAAAAAGAGACTCAGTTTGGCACAGAGTCATGGTGTAGTGGAAATATACAAAAATAATAGACTAACAATTTTTTTTTCTATACCCTATGTACCTTATGCAGTAAGCTTATTTTCATTTGCAGAAGCATGGACATGCTTGTAGGTGTCTCCTTGTTCTGAGCAAAGGTGGAATCAGTTGGCAATAATCAGAATTTTGCTTTTTCAGTTCCATGTTGCTTGCAAAGCGAGAAAAACACCAGTTCAGCACTGGAGTGAAGTAAGTGATTTGATTATGAAAATGAGCTATAGAAAAGAGAAAACTATTGACTAAATTTGGGAGTGGAACTTGAGTAACATGACAAAATGCTCTGAGGAAAAGGATGTTTTTCCACCAATTATTTGTTGGAGCCTATTCTATTGCATGCTCACTGCAGTCCTTATCAGTAGATGAGGAAAATGAGAGCCTGCCTGAATATGCCATTAGTTGCTGTAATCCATCTGCAGTGGAACTGATTTACCCTGCACGTCCTCCATGGAGGTGCATCAGCACACACAGTAATTCATAGAGATGAAGAGGCACATTAACAAGTTGACTCTCACCTCATGTTTTTTGTGTAGTTAGGATTTTGTTTCCTCGGGGGTGCAGTGCAGAGGCACAGCCTTTTCTAGAGTGTGTTCCCATGGGCAGAGCACAGTTAGCGCAGGTCACTGAAACCCAGTGTCCAATGTGCATTGCCATGGAGTCATGGTGCAGGAAAGAGGAGCAAAGCTCTCCAAGCTTGCAGCCAAATACCAGACTCTGTACTCCAAGTGTATTTGCTAGTACTGACTAATATAATGACCTTTTGTTGTGTAAACTAATGTGTCACATGCAGTAATCAGTTCAACAGGATGTGGCACTGTCTTGTGTTGGAAAAGAAAACACCCTTTAAAGAGGAATTAGAAATCTGCTCATGTTAAGAGCCATGCTCATTTCAGCAGGTAAATAGTCTTATCTGTTTACTCCGGAGTGCCTCTTGTTCACTACTCTTGGGATGCAAAGAAGAAAAACATATCAAAAGTATCAAAATGGTCTCTCACTGCTGAAACTTGAGGCATAAGTTACTGCTGAAATGCTAAGATACTCTAAATGGAATAAAGCACACTACAATCTGCTGGCAGCTCTCAGACAGCAAATTCTTCACCAATAAAGGATTAATAAACTCTTAGGAGTAGAATTAGCCAACAGTTTCCTGTAAAAAAAAATTTAAACCTACCATGGTCTATTTTTTCTTAACAAGAAATTTCAGTTTCTGTTAAGTGTCTATTTTTTTACAAAGACATGTGTTTTTAAGGAAAAAAACCCAACCATCTTTTCCTAAAACAAGTGAGTATGGAATATCAAAACCTTTTCAGGTGAAAAAAATGAAATAAATAAAAAAGGGAAATTAGATACTTCGGCTTCCCCTAAAAAATAGAAGTGAAAGTACTGAGAAAACTGATTCTTCAAGTAACATGAAAAATATTTTCCATATTTGAACTTTTCCTGTTACTCTGTCTTGAGAACAAGTCTATATTTTATAATAAAAATCATCAACAGCCTCCTGTTTGATAACTGAAATGCCTTAAAAGCAAATGATAAGTAGTTTTTATATCTGGATGATGTCTCATTGACAAAATGGTATTCTAAAAACTAAACTATAATTGAATGTTTTTTTGTAATGTACCTGCTTCCATAAAACCCCAGTAACATGTCAGTAACTCAGTTTCCATTTCTTAACCTGCTGGGCCATTTGTGGTTTAGTGTTAATAGCTTTATAGACATAGAATTCTGACTCAAGCAAAGTATCATGTTAAAGGATTTATCCATTTAGTGTATTGTCAAGTGCAAATACTGGCATCTAAACCTAGCATTTTCCAGACTGCCAGCCAAGCCTGTGTTTAGGATGTCTGGTTGCAGTATGTTGGGGTTTTCCAACTATTCTGTTGTCACAGGTTGGCTTCTATTACTGACTCTTCAGTTGGTATATCAAGTTTGGAATATTTGAAATAATTTTCTTGTTTTAACCAAGCTGGATTTTAGATACCTGAAATAGATGGCTTCATGGTATGATGTACATGGTGTGGTTCTGAGTGTTACAAGATTTATGTGTAATCTGAAGTGCTTCAAGAAATTTAAACAAATTTAAAATGTTTCAGATCGGCCACCACAAAACCGAAACACTAAATTCACTTCATACACTTTGCATGTAAAACTTTGCCTTGATCTACTATGCCTTGCTTTTATAAGTCCACCTGGAACAAAAAGATAAAAGTAGCATCCCTTACCCAATGCAGTAAGTAGTGTGACAGCCAAAGGGCATGTTCCAAACATGAGTGAGCTCCTGTGGCTCAGGATAATCATGGTTAAAAGAGGGACAATTAAAGAGAGCAGGTCATGAGACATGAGCCTGAAATACACAGAGATATTAAGAATTATATGTATGTAAATGTTATTCCTTGTGTGTGTCCCCCCTGGTGATGAGGGCTTTCTTAGTTTTCATGGTGGTGATCCCTTTCCAGAAGTCCAGAATGTGGAGAGGAGGACTATCCTGTGAATGTATCTATGTTGATCACTGCATCAATATCAGCTAAAAATTCCTGCTTTTCATATATCTGGTATTTAGGTATGATGGCACCTTTAAGTAATTCAAGGTGTGTGTGATGCTACAATAAGATGTATTTCAAGATCTTTTCTCTTTCCCAGAGCAATGCAATATATTCTCAGTGGTCACAAGTCCTCCATATATAAGAATAATTCCATCAGATTCCCATCTACTCTCTGACTTTGCATAGATTATTTGAGGTACAGATATGTATGTGAAAGTGTGGTAAATATTTTCTTTAATTGCTTGAAAACTTCTGCACAAAAAGAAGAATATAAATTTCTGTGGGATGTACCATATGCTTGCTTTGTTTCTCCCCAAGTCTCTGGACAAGGTTGACTGTATTTCAAGGATGCAATAGATGATATTGAAAGAAAAATTATAACATTTTTAATACCCAAGGATCTCAGTATGCATACAAATACATAGCACTTTGCTTGTTGTCTGCCGTTTTTCCAAAGTTTTTAAGACCTGTCCTTTTAATAACTATTACATTAGATTTATTGTAGATAGAAACCAGCATTTCAGAAGAGGATTATTTATCTTTTTATACAATATGTAATGAATATAATTCACAAAAGTCTTGATGTAGAGCCTTTGTGTGTGACTTCCTTACTGCATTAAGGCAAACCCCTTGAATTTCTAATCACATCGTGAAGATGAGCAGGAGCAAGTACTGTGTGACAGCTTAAACAATGATGATCACAGGCACTGCAGGGAGGTGAGAAAGCACCTCTGCCACGTTCTCAGCTGTAATAGCACAAGCATGAGTTCGCTCATCAAATTCCTTCTGCAGCTGGTCCCTTGGGCCCCTCAAAGTTTGCCAGTACCAACACACCTGCTTTGAGAGTGGAAAATTAAAACATCTGCATGGAGTGGAGGCTGCAGCCACCAGGGCCCATGGCCTGCATGTGGTGTTGTGGTGGTCTTGGGACCTCAGAGCATTCTTTACAGGGTGGTAGCATGGGCCAGTCCTCTTTAGGACTAATGCAAGCAGGAGTTTCTAATGCTTGCCAGACACCTAAAAGGCTACAGAGAAATAAAAATGTCTGTGGCTTCCTGGAAAGTTTTCTGCATTGCCCCTAGCTGGTCTGACAGACCTCCAAATGCTCCCTGGGAGGAATGGCAATGTTTTCCTAGCATCCAGCCTGCCTCTGGGTTTGTAAGCTTATGCTAGAGCTGTTAGCTGAATAGGAGGCCTCCAGAAAGTGCCAAAACCATGATTAAAAAAAATATCTCCTTGGTTGCAGATACTGCAGATACTTCTTCCTGCTGGAGGGCATGAGACACTTGTGATACCAATTCAGTGATACAAAAATACTTTAACACCTAGAAAATATCTCTGTCAATTACTTGTTGGAAATGTGTTTCGTATCAAATTAACTGTTCATGACAGTTTACCACAAGTTATTATATGTTATTTGCTGCCGCTGCTACATTGCAAAACTCTCGCTGGTGGCAGAGTAACATGAATTCTTAGCATTTGATACAAAGAGTCTTTCAGAAGAAAGACATGCAAAAACTTTTAGCTTTAAATTATTTCATTCCTGTCATTTTCTTAAACAGATATGTGATATGAATTAATCCATCGTTCCTCATCAAATAATTTCTTACTGTTCAGCTGTGGAATGTTAGGATATCAAGAAGCTTGTGAGACAGGGGTGTTGATTGCCAAGCCAGTGGAAACTTTAGAAGTATATGTCAAAATTAAGCTTGTTTGACATGCAGGACCAAAACATTTGCAGTTGTATAATGATGAGGAGGCTTTGGCTTTTGTTTTCAGTTTGTTTTTTAATTAGTTCTGGATAGCAGTTGATGTCCTGTTTTGCGAGGCACTAATATTAGAGGTCTCTTTGATGTGGAGAGGAGACTGCACTATTTCTTGGGCTGAAACACTAGAGGTTGTTGCTTCACAATGATGAAGAAAAAGTAATGAAAACTGTAGCAATCAGTGTGCTAGGATGGAGGTCTCAGACATATACAGTTCACAAATGAGCATGTGCTGCTTTGAACATTGCTTGTTATTGTATGTGCACTGCCTGTCTGACTCACACATTCCCATGTCTCTGCATGGCTGGTCCCTGGAAGGTGGAAGCTGAGGCTAACTGAAGGGCATGTCAGTTCCTTGATTAGATTGCCTAGGCTGTAGGTTTTTAATAAGCAGCCATAAGATGTTTTTCAGTACGCTAAACCATGAGGATTCTTAGTGGCTGATACGGTTTACTAGGAAGGCTAGAAACTAGTCTGGCAATGGCACAAGAAACTCTGGTCTTGGAAATTTTGGTCTTTGTTCGACTTTAAAAGTGTTTTTTAAAATTGTAAACTGTTAAGAAATTGTCTATCATAGTAGCTTCTCATGACATACCATGTGGATTCCTGCATTCAGCTCTGGGGTCCGCAGTGCAGAAAGGACTTCATATTATTGGAGTGAGTCCAGAGGAGGACACCAAAATGATTAGAGGAATAGAGCACCTCTGCTTTGAGGAAAGGCTGAGAGTTGGGTTTGTTTAGCCTGGAGAAGAGAAGGGTTTGGGGTGACCTACTTGCAGCCTTCCAGTACTTGAAGGGAGCCTGCAAGAGAGCTGGAGAGGGACTTCTTACATGAGGATGTAGTGACAGGACAAGGGGGAATGGCTTTGAACTGAAAAAGAGTAGGTTTGTATTAGATATTAGGAAGCAATTCTTTATTGTGAGGGTGGTGAGGCAATGGCACAGGTTGCCCGGAGCAGTTGTGGATGCCCCATCCCTGCAAGTGCTCAAAGACAAGTTGGATGAGGCTTTGAACAACCTGGTCTAGTTGAAAGTGTCCCTGCCCAAGGCAGGGGGGTTGGAACTAGAGGATCTTTAAGGTCCCTTCCAACCCTGATTTGACTGTGGTATGTGTTCCAACACTACCTGTAACAGCAATCAGACCTGACATTTATTCCAGGTGACTCATGTATTCCTAGGGAAAGATGTTCTGGGAAAGGGAAATGAGTAGTGGTGGGTGTTATTCTGTCTGTTTTCATTGTTTCAAGCAATGCTATCTTCAGACATATGATTAGTGGGATTGTGCTGCTGTTTTTGTCTTCTGCATCACCCTCTCTCCCCTCCCTCCCACCTCCAAAGGAGTCTTCTCTTGGTGAGAGACTTGTATGAGGAAATACAAAAATCTATACCCATCATTTGTTCTCCTTGGCAGCAATCAGCTGTCAATCCAAGGAAGCCACAGTCTCCTGCAGAGCTCTGCTTGATGGTGCTAGGAATAGAAAATTCTGCCTACAGTCTTTCAAACAATCAGTCACAGATCCACGGACTCTTGGGATTGAGCCCTGGGTTTTTGGGGGGGTTGGGGTAAATCTTATTACTGCTGGCATCAAACTGATTAAAACTCTACAAAACAACATGACAGAGAAGTCCCCAGAAATGGTATTTCATCCACCAGAAAATACATGGTCTTATTTAAGCACTTTGGTTAGTTTGTAACAGGATAAAAAATCATGCTTATTCAACTGCTTCCGATTGCTTAAACAGAAGAAAAGCTTTGTAGTTAAGTTGCTGGAGTAGGACTCAGAAGATCTGTGTTCATTTTGTTCCACTGTAGAATTCTTAGGCAACCTGAACAAATTCTTTAATCTCTGTTCCCATCTAAAAATATGCTGTGATAAGGCTCTTTCTATTTAAGTTTTCATGTGTGAGGTTTGACAGCAGGTATTTTCCTCATCCTATGGGAATACAAGGTGTTCTTTAGGAGGGAACCTTTTTTCAGCTGAGCGTTACTGCCATCCTTTGTTACGCAGCTAGTAACAATACCTGTGAAATACAACTGTCCTATTCTTGAAGTTTAGGATTAAAGGAAAAAGTTACATACTGACTCCAATGCTTTTTACATTGTCAGGGGATTTCTTACACAGTTCAGAAACCTGTATTGTTACAGAACTGGCCAGACATTGAGAACCTGGAACTGCCCAAAAGGGAAAAGGGGAGAATGGACCCTTGTATTGAAACAAATCCCATTATCTTTTCTGTGGTAGAAGAAGGGAACTGCTGTGCACACCCCAGAGGAGGTGGGTGACTGAATTTGGTGCACAGAGTGAAGATACTGCTGGGACACAAGCTGTCTTCCTTTCATGTTTTTGGGTAGTAAATGCAGATGTAATTTGAGAGTCAATGCGTTGCTTTTGATTGAACACAAAGGGGCAGACGGTCCCCCTTAGTTCTGAAATGAGATGCAATCATATCTGTGAATTGCATGGTGGCAAATCACAGTAATCTGCCTTACAATGCATCATGCTGCCCAAACTGCAGAGTCCTGCAGCAGCAGCAAACCGCCCTTACTGACGTGGACTGTGTCTGCCCAAGGCATGGTGCCATACTGAAGCAAAAACATACAAAAAGAAGTGCTTTCTGCCACAGCAAAGAGCAGTTTTACTAGAGTCAAATCTCACTAATCCAGGACTAATGTTGTTTTATTCAGTTTACATGGTGGCATTTCTGAATAGCTATTATTGTTGCAGTTGTTCTAAAAATAATCAGGCATTTTCTAAGTTGGCTGTTTGAATATTAGTGGGGTACAGCTCCAGAGTAAATTGCTCTTCTCCTGTATTAGCTGCCACTTCTGATATCTGAAGACATTGTGAGGACAAAGGGTTAATGAATCTTATGTGATCAGGTAGGAAAAGGAGCAGAGAATACTCCTACAATTATCTTTTTAGTCACTTCCTCTTCTCAGAGCATTTGCTCTTATTTAAATAATCAAAATAGCAAATTGAGCAAATTCTGTAAGCAGAATGTAACTAACATGAAAGCCAAGAGAATGGATGATGAAGATCACAACCCTAAATACCTGCCCTTCTCTCCACTTTCTCTAACACTTTTCATATAGTAGAATGGTATGTAAGTATAAGAGCACTGAAAGGAAGAGAACAGACTAATCACCTGATTTCAAAACCTTTAGCTCTTTAAATAAGGAAATTCTGTAGCTAGCAGGTAGAGAATTAGTCATAAAAATATTTTTTGATTCTTTTAACTCTGATATTTAAGATTATAGATCCTTAGAAGAAACATACTGGTAGAAGTTTGTCTATTCTCCAGACTGAGGATTGGTTAGAGAATTTTTTTACTGGAATAGAATTTAAAATTATTCTGCTTGGTGGAGTTTGCTAGAACATCAGGAATTTTTATTCTCTGGATTTTTGACCAAGTGTAGCATAGAAAAGTAGCTTTCATGCAGAAGGATTCTCATTTCAAAAATAGCCATGTATAGAAATAGTATGTATGCAAACCTAAATTTTCTTAATAGAAAAACAGATGTGGGATTTTTTGAGTTTTTGAACAAAACACTTAACTCTTAAGTAACTAATTCTTGCATTTGCCTTGATAGTGGCTATTTAAGACAAGGATATACATGGATGGATGATGTAGAAAACATTCCTGTGGCAAAGAGTACAGAAGATTTGTTTGCCTATGAGTAATAGCCCTTTCTGGGTCTGTGTCCCTGTATTAATGGCTAACGATTTTAGAAATATATGTGTATTCACTGATAATATTGATAATTAGCACTTGATCTCCTGCCTTCAAAAACCCCCATGCCTACCATTTAAGCAAAAGCAGACATTGCTGTCCAGCCCAGAGACTTTATATTTATCGTCTTTAGTCATGATCACATTTCCAAGTCCCTGTGTTAGAGAGGAGTGTATTTATCACAAAAAGAAACCAAGGTCTCCTATGTGTGCATCCTTTTATGTTCTAAGCACAAGCCAAATCATTTGAAAGTAGAGATTAGGAAGATGGACATTTTTGTACTACTTCATTTATATTAAAAAAGATGCAAGTTAGCTAACAGCAAAAATATTTAGAGGCTCCAGGATATTAAGATGAAATAGAAAGTAATTGAAAACATGCAAATAAGGGTGAGAGAAGGTGTGATGCATCAAAGAGTACATTCATATGTAGTTCTATATCCTTGGCAATTGCCTCAGCCTGTTTGGCTCCACAGTGGACAATAGTGTTAAAGATCCTATTCCAGCCTAGTCAGAAAGGTTGTTAGCTGTTGATCAGTCATCATTGATCAAAGGTCATTTATCAGTATCTCTTGTCTGAGAGAGGAGAGAGTTGGAAAAGAGAGAGAGCATGTGACTATGGAAAGTCTGCAGGACTGGCTTCTGACCCAGAGACCAAAATAGAGGTGAATCTAAAGATGCTGAATCTAAGTTTGTGGAGCCTGGTGATTAGTCCACATATCTGCAATATCCAAACAAAACCAGACCATTGCTGTCATACTGACTTGTCTGTGCTGCAGTGACAGGAACAACCTCCTTGGGAGCCACAGGCAGAGGCCACAGACTGTGTTTGGGCTGAGGCTTACCTACTTCACAGTGTTGACAGCAAAGCAGTAACCTGCAGATCCTGTTTTCTCCAGTGGGAGATATAAGGGATGTAAGGGATATAAGATGTAAGGAATAAGAAGTGACTGAGAAAATTCTATTCTTGACTGGAATCCAGGATGGTAAATGAAGGTCTTTCAGAAAGGAAGTTTTGTGTGGGAATAACCGAAGTATGCTCCCCTAGAAGGGATTCTGAAGGCTCTCTCTGATGGTGAGGGAGAATTTGGCCCTGGGATGCTCACTAAGAATCAGACAACCACACTGTAATTCTCTGGTCAAGTGTTTTCTTATTTCTGAATTACTGACTGGGATGACTAATAGGCAGCAGCTTCATTACTGAGACTTTCTTTTCATCCTTCCTTTCTTGAACGCTGACATGCACTTTCAGTGTGTGCTAGCAGTGCTGCTTTAAGCTGTTGTGATGATGTGAAGCTCTGATTTCGAAAGTAAAAGCAAGGTGTGCCAAGCCAGCTGCATTGGATGAGCTTTTCACGTGTGCTCCCTACTCAGGTCAGAGGAAGAATCTGTGTCAGAACCTTGTATAACCCTCTGGAGGTGCAGTGTTGACTGCTGGTAGGAAAGCAGATGGAGTGTGAATGGTATTTTCTACAGCTGATAAGTATTGGGGCTTTATGGCTCTTGGAGTGCGCTACTGCAACAGCGCAAACTTGTACGCAGTTGTCAGGCCACTGCAGGGCACGTTCCGTACTGGTGTGGAGCATCCGGTGCTGCAGATGCTGGCGTAGCACCCTGGCATAGAGTCGCTGTCAGCTGGGAGCGGTGCACACTTCCACCGCTGAGAATTTTTCTATAACGATGAGAGCAATTATTTTATCTGTTTAACTACACAATGCAAGTGCCTCTTGCCAAGAGCCTGTCTTCTCAGTTTAAAGATGTGTTAATTGAGTAATAGACAATATTTGTCATGAGGGAACTATGCGTCTCAGGAATGTCTGTCGCTGAATCACGGCAAGTTCTGCAAAGCTCTGTTTTAAGTAGCACATCTTTGTGCACTGTGTGGGTTCTGCAGTGGCTATTATTCCAGACAGGACTGGCCATAACCCCTGGAATAGATCAGCAATGTGAGCTTTGTTTTGTTATTGTGGTAACCCTTGTAACCTAAGAAGTCAATAGCTGACTTTTTAATTTATCTTATAACACAGAAATGGCAATGTGCTTCTGGTAAAGAAACCCAATTCTGTTTGTTTCTTCCAGTCCATAAAGAAACATTGTGTTCACTATATCTTGCTTCTTCAATAGCTTTGAGACTACAATCTTGAGGTTATGCCCCTCAAAAATCCTATGAAGGACTGCTCTGTCTAAATATTCACAGGATCTCAAAGTAATTTTTGTACATTTTTAGTGCCTGTCTCCATCTACGATATCAATTCACTAATCTTCAGGAACTTTTGGAAATCAGATTGCAAAAGACTGTCTCAAGAGGTCTTAAGCAAGTTTGCTCCTCTGATGATAGATACTAAAACATACTAAAACCGGTTTCCTTTCAGATATGTCAGATTAGATACTCAAAATCACTAGTCAGCTCTGAAAGCTGGAGACCCTCGCTGAGTGCCTTCCCATGATGTATCATGTTGAAATATGACTTTCTAAAGCTCATAATAATTTAAGACATCTAGGATTATATGAACAGTATTTCATAAAAATGTATTTTTAAGAATTTAATTTAAATTCAAAACTACTAAATTTAAGACGACTTTTGCTTCTGGCATACATTTTAATAGCATTAGACTGAGTTTCTATGACCAAAAGTCTCAGCTGATTTTGATGTTGACTTCCTATATGCTGTCTGGAAACTCTGAGATGTGTTTACTACTCACTAAAAACACCTTGATCGGCCCAAGTAGCAAAGTACTAACAAGTTACTAGATTTCTAAACCAAATTGGACACACAGGCACAGGTCTGAGGACCTGTGAGGAGACAAACAAAATGCAGAGTTGGTAGGCTTTGCCTACAGCAGGGGCATTGGGTCAAACTTTGCAGCTGTTGTCATTGTTTCAGTCATGAGGAAGCTTGTGGGGCAAAGTCCCTCTTACTGACAGTGCTTTAATAATTTCTGCAGGGATGTGTCACTTGACCTTGGGTAAAGTTTGATGTCAGGGAATTTAAAGTAGACTTGCATTGCTGGAAACAATGAAGGCAAACTCCTTCAGTTCAAATCCAGACTTGTTTTTACATGGCTGATGCTAAAACTGGTTTATTACATATCTTTGACTTTACCTTTTACCTAATGGATATTGTCTTAGAGGATGTAAGCTATTCTCATCTCTTCTTTGATGGTGTGATGGTGTCTCCAACAGAGGAAATTTTTGGTGTAGGTATTTAAATGTGATTTTACAGAGGACCACCCCCCCCCCAGTGCATGTCTTTTAAAACACAGGAAGAGGAAATCACACTGCCATATATTTGGGTTAGCCACACAAAATGAATCATAAGAGTCTCCCAAAATCACTTAGAGGTTCACCCATCTCTGATATTAAAGCTCTGGTTTGTCCAAGACTGATGTGTTTCTGGTTTGTGTCCTGGCTGACAAATTGAGCAAGACCTTCACAAAGAAAGAGTTTTACTAGATGACAATATACAATCCATTCTAATACCATGTGTTTTATATCTCCTCTTTTTGAGACATACTATTTTTCTTAAGAAAGAGTTGTCTAAAGACATAAATATTCAGTTAAAATAATTAAGTCTAGAGTGTGCTGATTATTTCTAGACTGTTCATAGCTGGACCACTCAGTTAAACAATTATAAATTTGACAGTGTGTAACCTCTCCCATTTGATGTACCTGAAAAGTGTACATTTTGGTTCTAGTTGGTACATTATGGTTCATTTGGTTCTAGCAATAGCTCCTTTTTATTCACTTGTACCTTTGATGTGCCTCTGACCAAATGGTTTCTATAATGCAACTGAGATTATGAAATAACATCAGAGCAGTAATAAGAAACATTTTGAGGTCCTCTCATTTTTGAGATTTGTTCTGAAGGGTTGTGTGGTAGGAGTAGCTGTTTTATCAAAAATTATTTTGCTTTAATTAAACCAATCTGTTAACTCAAGAAGGAAAGAAACAGGCATTTTTCAAGCTACCCTGTAGCAGTTTATACAAGGAGAAGAATTGTACTATCTTGGAAAAATTTGCTATTACTGTTTATTATTTTTTTAATCCTAATTAAGATCTTGACTTGAAAATAACTGATACTTTTAATCAGCCTTATCAATGAGGTGACAGTTTTCTGTTGCCCAAGAAAATTTTAGTGGTATCATCTATCTATTAAGATCTGGTTTAACAGCACAAGCTTCTTGTCTTTCAAAGGGAATTTCCTGCAAGACCTATTGGGTTTCTTGTTTTAAATCATACCTTCTAATGGATGACTAAGAAAGTGAATGAGATTGGGGGCTTTTCCCTCACACATTAGAGGGGCCTAGCTGATGATACTGTGAAATCTGACTTCAGAAAAAGGATCCTGATTTTCTATTTTAGCCTGGTACCAGCTCTCCATATGTATTTTGGATCCAGACAGATAATTGAATTACACAGGTGTATCAGAGACCGAGGAGGAGCTGCCTCTTGGATAGTCAGAAGAACTTAAACTGAGAGGGACCCTTAGGAATAATTTTCACCAAGTTCTAGAGATTCAATTATATTTGGACTTGGAGAAGGGCATCAAAGGTGCAGAGATGGCCAGCACTACCACAGGAGTTACCCTGCATTATTCCTTCCAGTTGTGCATCTACACAAAACTGGCTGCTGGTAGAAGTGGAAAAGTGGGGAGTGACAGAGCATGGAAGCTGGAATTTGTGTTGTGTACATAGAAAGGGAAAGAAAATGTGGCGTAACTCATAACATTATTGTGTGATTAGTGAAAGTGTAATATATTTGGAAAACAAATTAAATTCTAATACTAAAGATAAGGAAAATAGATTAGTTTGATGCTGGCAGTATGGAAATGATGGCTGCACCATTCTGGAAGGGATGTCTAGGACAAGTGCAAGGGGCAAAGTGTAAATGTCAAACAACTTGTTCTTTTCTTTCCTCTGCTGCTTCAAGTTCTTGTTTAGATTTGGGCAATTAGACAACGGTAGTGGGAGTTTGGCTTTTGAATGTGTTTTTTATGTTTTTTTTGCACATAAGAACCTGTTAAACTAAGAGCTATCTGAGGCATGCTCACATTTTTTGGACCCGAACTGATCCATTTCCAAATGGCCTCTGATAAACTTATTAAGACTGACAATATGAAAGTAATGGAAACTCAAGACCATGCAAGGTGTTTCTAAAAGACGTGATCTGTTTTACATGCTGTGGTGAGAATTTTCACTGAGAGAAAAAAATTGAATCCAGAAACAATTGTCTGACTCCTGTGACACTGCTGGGCAGACTTGTGAGTGATTTTGCTTCCTTTGTGGTTCATCTGTGTGCTGGCCAGTATTCCTAAATACAGTCTCCAAATTGCACTGGGACCATTTCAGAGGTCAGCAGAGTAGGAGATGAATTACAGTTTCCAGAGAAGCTCTAAGGTATTCACCAGCCATTCAACTTTTTTGGGAATGCAAGCCATCAGATCTCATGGCAATAACATAAAGTGTCAGGTGAAGGGTTGGATTGTGTGACAGTGGTTGGGAATGCATTTTATGAAGGGAAGACAGATAGGGAAATAGTTTTCTGCTGAGTCAGCAAGGTGAATTAGCTCTCCAAGAGTCTACAAAAGGGTCCTTGGCCAAAAAGGAAAAACCTGTCTGATCAGGAGAAGTGACGGAAAGGAGACTGGTAGGTGTAGGATGAGCAGTATTTTTCCTTTTCAGCAATGCAGAGGAGCTAGAATGGCGGAGCTTTAATGTAGCTCTTTACCCTGGTAAAACATAAGGAAAATAATAAGTGATGGGAATCAATCCTAATGGAAAAATAATAACTAGAAGTGTTAAGATGCTGTAAAAGCAGTGTTTCCTATGTGGCCATGAAAGATATTTGCTAGTTCAAAATGTGTAAGGTCCCTGAAACCAGGGAGTGGAAACTGGATCCACAGCCACTTGTCCCTTGAGGGACTTCGTTATTGCCATCTTGATTATAGATATGAAAAACTATGTGGTTACAGATGCAAAGCTGGCACATAGAAGAAGCAGTTTTAGCTCCCTCTTGCCTCACATATTTCCAGTGCTGCCTTAAGGAATTCTCAGTTGTTTGTTCTTTACTTCTTTCCTTGACAAATGGTCACTAGAAAACATAAAAATTCCCCATTTTGTGGAATGTTCTGAAAATAAATGCATAAAAAGTAGAAGGTGCTCAGACCCTGTGCTAACAGTGACCATACTAAGACATTAGGCAGCTGGCATTGTGCATTAATTTCTGCTCAGCAGTGATGAAGAGTATTTATTTCTCTAACCCTTTTAGTGTTTTACTGAAGTATTGTGTTGTCTCAAAAATATGCATTTCTTTCCATCAAGACTTTCTAAGCTAAATGATTCATGGAGGAGGGGAACAAAACCCCATATTTTAATATGATTATAGATAATTCAATTTCCATGCTGGTGATCGGCAATTAATTAGTAGCTGAAAACATTAATCCAGTCTGTGAACCAGAAAGCTACAGTCTATTCCAACAGCTCCAAGATAGAGCAAATCTTTGGAGCCAGTTTAGTAATATAAGTAGACCATAAATCTGACCAAAGTGATCTAATGAAAAAGTTCAAGCACGACCCAATGGTCTCTAGAAAGTTAGAATTCCAGAATAATTGAATTCAGAGTAATTTCATCCATTTGTGTGGGCTTCTGTGAAGTGGGAGATGGACAAGAGTTTTATTTCATTCTGGCTGATCTAAAGAAATCTTAGACTTTTCCTTGCTGATCAGATTACTTTAGTTTTCTGTATGACATTTTATTAGTTTGTTGGGACTGTCTGCTATTGTTCCTCACATAATCTTATGGAAATTCTGAGCAGCAGTAAACACAATGGTTTTACCACCACTATTGGTACACATTTTCCACACGTGATAAATGCAAGTGATTTGCTAAATGTCTGCCAATTACATACTGTAACTTTCCCTTTTTACACAATTATTCATATAAGCTAAAGTCTTCAGTCATTGCTAGTTCATGATTTTGCCTTTATAACAATTAAACCAGTTGTGGTATTGAAATGCATTCTTGTATCTTCTACTGGCGGCAACAATTTTGGTTAAAAGGATGGTGAATATAATCTACAACAGTTCCAAAAGCAGGAAATACTGCAAGCAAATTCCAGCACAGTTTTTTTGTCTGGTTATTTGTGAATTTCCTAGCAACTTCCATCTGTCTACCCTGGCTTCCATGTAATAAGTTAATAGTGCAATAATAGCTGATGAACCGAGAGGGAGCAGAGGAAACAGCAGAGTTGTGCTAAGAATGGAACGATGTGCCCTTACAATGATAAACTGATCCCATTCCATTAAATCACAAAGCTGTCTTCACTCTTCTCTTCATCCCACATGAGCGGCTGAAGAAAAAATTGTGGAATTGCTATCGCTCACTGCAGCTGTCAGGAAATGATACTAATTAGTTTAATTTGCAATAACACAAGCACTTAACTCTCCAAATAATCTAAGTTAGTAAGTCAGTTTTTATATTATGACAATGACATGTTTAAGAGCCTCTGGAGCAGTCATTTCTTTAACCTCTGACTCAAATGTCTTTCAAAGGAACACAACAAAACTCTGTCCCGTGTTATTCCTATACCTGCTTGAGAGAGCAATTACTTGATAGGAAATTGTGGCAGCATTGCTTAAAGAGGAGAAAACCTGACAGCTGGTATATGCTGGTATTTTGCAAGGCAATCTAATGAAACATTATTCAAAACAAAAATGCCTGTCCTATGGAATTAATTACCATAAGATGGTATCTAAAAAATTGGCCAAACTGACTTGGTTTCTTCCCTTCATGTCTTTGTGATGTTCCTGGATTTGGTAATTCCTTATTTGTTTCATTTTCTGGCATTCATATGCTTTTCTGGTATAATGTATGAGTTTTGAATGCTTCTGGATAAGGCAGAAAATGTTGATGAAGCATTTGGAAATATTAGTCAATTGCAAAAGGAAAAATATCACTATATTGGCTCAAAAATAATGAGAATTAAAAAACCCACCTATAAATAAAGTTGGTTTTGCTTGCTTTCTCTTTAGATCTCTCATATTTCACTCTGGACAGTCATAGGAGGTTGTTCAACGTTATGAAATTCTGATATAATTAGCAAGTTAATGTAACACCAACATGCTAGCTTTCAAGTTCTAGAGTAATCAAACCTTGGAAATGAATCGGGCACTTTGTAATTCTCCAAGCTCATGTTTCAGGCTCTATGCAAACTCTAATACTACAGTAATTAAGGCACTGCCTCTGTTTTTGGTGATTACTTTGTATTGGCTTAATAGATTGATGATAATGATGGTGTGGAGAAAGCCATGACAGTGTATGCCCATTCCTCCTCTATCTTCATTTTTAAGTAATGACTTATATTTTAAGGTGGAGTTTTTTCAAAGAGAAAAATTCGGTGATAAGTTCCTCAGTGATGGAGTTGTTTGTTTTCAAGAAACATCTATTTCCACATGATAAGCTGACTTAGAAGCCTTGACTGAATTTTCTTTTAAAGGCTTCAGTGAGACCTTGGATTTTAAGACCTTTATGTAATCAGTAACAGTTTCACTGTACAGAATCAATCACCTCAGAATCTCCTCTGCTTCCTGGACTTTATTTCAAAACATCAGTTAGATGTATGCTCGTCCGAGTCTTTACATTCCAGTGAGAGTCTGAAAAACTTGAATGCCAGGAACACTGGTAACAGTTTTAAGAGTGTATCAATATAGTAAAGAAGAGAAAAAGTCTCTGTAATCAGCGGGCGGGGGTGGGGGGGAAGTAAGGAAACAAAAGCTTACTTACTTAAAGAAAAAAATCCTAGAACTCCTAGTTTCTTCAAACCTCATAATAGAGTTTATCAACTGTCAGTAACCAAATGCATGTTTCTCTTTTCCCAAGAGCTGATTAAAGCTGTGGTCTCCTCCAGTAATTCATGGCATTCCATTGTGTTTGTTTCTCCTGGAATTTTCAGGCTGAATTACTGTAACTAATACACCACTAACTCTGTACTGCAAGAGCCCTGACCTTTTGAATTTCTGCTTCTTAGCAGAAAATTGGCATAGAAAATTTCAACATGATAAATGCTTTTAATATTTTATTTTATTTTGACCCAGCAATGCATATACACCGTCTTATTAAGTTAGTTTGCCACCAGTAGCAGATTGGGTTGGAGAGTTCTGAAGATGAGGAGATGGGAAAAGATGAACTATTCCATTTGTAGTGGATTAATACTAACTAAGAAAAGACAAAAAACTTAGTCCTTTTGGCCTCACTCTGAAATAGGACCATACTTGTGTACAATTATCCATATGCGCTGGTCATAAGCCCTCCCAGAAGTTCCTTCCCTTTGAAAATATTCAATTTTTCATGTATTCTTCAGAAACAGGGGGAGAAAAATTTTTAAACTACAAAACCTATTACCTGAAATCTGGTTCTGATTATTCCTTGAATTCAAATCATGACATTAGCTCATTAGACCCTGCACAAATTGAGAAAGTATTCAAATGACAGGTGCTAAATATCTTTGCATCGCAAACAGATACCATCTTCTGGTGGTCACTGGTACCATGTCAAGACTTCTGCTTACAGCAGAGCCTGAGCAACATGGTGCTGCATGATATGAAATGGAGTCACTGGAGGTTTGCAAAGAAGAGAATGTCTGTGGTAATTGGAGGGTTGTAAAATGACAATCATTTCGAGATGCTCATGTGCTTGGCTGAACCAGTTTAAGAAGTCCATGTTTCTGTTGAGGTTGCTTAATTTTTTTCCTAATGGTGTGAGGCAAATGTTGGTGCTTTTCAGACTGTAGCTCTGTAGTACATTGCTTCTGCAGACACATCCTACACTGAGACAAACACAAACTTTTGATAAGGGTGGCAAAAAACACAAAGTGAAATTACCTTTGGGCAGGGACTTCTGTGCTTTTTTCAGGCACAGTGACACATATTTTCCTATGACTTTTGGAAAAACTGCGGGCATGGTGCGTGGAAGAATAGAAAAATGACATCTGTATGAAAAAGCAATAGCCAGATGATTCTGGCTCTCTGTGGCAGCATGGAACCACAAGATGCCTGTGAAGAGTAAAACCTTGCTCAGCATGTGACATAGAACCTTCAAACTAAAGGTGAGTTGCCACTGGTGGACCTCATTGCACAGGACCAAGAACAGTAATATGCTACGTTTTTCCTAAAGAAGTATTTTCTGATGCTATACTCTTTAAGCTAAAGCTAGTAATTTCACACAGTAATATGGATAGGATTGCTAGTTTTCCCACAGCTCCCTTCTTATCCATTGTTGCTGATCCTCACCCTCAATATAACTCATTTTCAAGTGCTGACTTCAGTGTTTTAAAATATTTAGCTTTTTGATGCTAGATCAAATAGAACAAGTAAAATGTAGTTACTTTACAGCTAGACTGTACAAATTCCTGTACAGATGGGTGTTGTGAAAGTGAACAGATAAAGCACTCAACAAAATTTAAAATAAGATTGTTGATCAAAACCAAAAATTCATTATTTAAATACAGGATTAAAAAAATTCTACATTAAGTAGAGTTAGGTATTGTGAGGGAAAAGCTTTTTGTAGACTTTTCATTGTTTGTATGTTTAGTTAGAACTAAAGTGAAAAGCAGATTTTTTTAATGAGTCTGCTCTCTGAGGACACCAATGTAGCTGAATTGAAATACCCACATTCTTTCTGCTGTTGGGTTTTTTTTTAAATAGGTTGTTATGTTCTAAAACCACAATGAAAAATATCTTTTTCTAAAGTGTGTAATTACCCTCTGTCGCTCTCAAATCTCCTCTGGTTTCTGAGCTCATTTAATAATAGTGAACAGATGGGCAAAAGTTACAAATGAAGGTACTATCAATTTGATACTCAGCACATAAATACCTATAATGATAGTGTGCTTGTCAGCATCCATTGTTTCCAGTTCTGCCCATTTTCTGTTTCTACAGGGAGTTCCATCCTCTTATGCAGACAGTAAGAGACAAACAGGGATTTCAGACTAGGCAAAAAGGGTCCCAAGAATAGGAGTATGTTTATTAGTCTCCGTATTCCCTGAGGTTTTAGATTACCAAATCAAAAAGTTTTACATTGGAGATTCACATGTGCACAGACCCAAGTCTGGCAAGTCTGGATTGATTTGCCTACTAATAAGAAGTTTGTTGAGTGAATTGGGGCGAGAACTTACAGGCTTACCTCTAGTTTGTCAAAAGCACAAGCCCATTTTGTATGTCACACTCCACTTAACCAATTTTGTATCAATGTGGAAACACCATGAGGAAATCTTTGTAGAAGTGCAGTGGAAATCTCTGACAAGATGACAATGGGGAGATTCATGGACAGCATTATGTTGTATGGGAAGGAGGTAGTGAAACAATGTAAGGGTATACAACAAATAATCC
The DNA here is from genome assembly GCA_013400915.1 of Pardalotus punctatus. NCBI lineage: Eukaryota > Metazoa > Chordata > Aves > Passeriformes > Pardalotidae > Pardalotus > Pardalotus punctatus. The sequence continues at coordinate 22,312 of VZTX01014767.1, forward strand.
CTCATTATCTCCCTTTCAGATATTTTGACCTGTGACTATTGCCTTGTTCTTGCCACCTCTCAAAGCCTCCTGGCAGCCACTATGCAATTGTAGCAAGCAGTCAATTGTAAATATTAGAATAGTGGATTTGTTCTAGTAGACTGTTCCTCTGATGGGTGTGGGCATGTTTGGCTTGTTGTGTAAGTGCCACTACAAATTAGAAAGTTGCGTGGGCATATGGAGTTTTTCTCTATGCTCCGTGCAGGGCTGGTAATGCACTGTGCTGGAAGGAACCATGCTGCCTTGCAGATTATACATAGGAGTAATGCTTTAGCCAATAGATCGACCTGGGAGGTTTTGTCAGGACAAGGTTTCCCATATTCCATTTCAAGTTTCTATAGAGGCAGGCCTAATGAGGATCTTGGCCTCTTATGTCATCCTGGGAGTGCTGTACGTCTTTGAGTTTATTCTCCTTTTCAGACATGCTAAATTTACATCCATATCCTACAGTCTGTTCTAAGAGGAAGCCTTAAGCTGCACTCCAGAATTTGCTGGAAGTGAATACATCACAGACCCAAACTTATTTTGCTGTTACACTTAAGATGCAATGGATTTTATGATGTAGGGACCATGGGGCACCCATATGGGTGTGCCTGGACCCTACCATATCCTAGCCCTCCCTTGCTGGAAGTACTTCTTGTGCCAAACCTCAGCTCTCCCTACATCCAGTAAGAAAAGCAGATGGGCCAGGCAGGGCAGAGTTATTGGCTGCAATTCTAGGAAAAACGGTGTGGTTCATGCGGGTTAAAATATGCAAGTGCACTCATCATTTCTCCTGTTGATCCCTGTTTTCCTGAACCTTTCCTTGCAAATGAAGACAGGCTCTGAATCTTTGTTGAATCTGGCTCTGCCACAATTTTATTGGTAAAGCACCACATTGTGCTCTGCTTTTAATATGTTCATTTCTTAACATTTTAAATGGGGGGAAAAAAACTTGCCACTGTTCTGTGTAATGTTTAAACATCACTATTTACAGCACAGGCTTCTCCAAATGGGTTGCGCTGATGTTGCCCTGAGAAAGCACAATACAGATGGGACAAGGCTAGGCTGTGACATTTTTTATGAGCAGTGGGAAAATCCCCTCAGGGCAATCATTTGCTTTGCTACACACAGACATTACAGGGCAGACTCAACAGCAGTCTCCAGAATACCTTCCTCTGGAATACATCCTTGTTATTGGGATGTAAGATGGAAGGCTTCATCAGCTATATAAATAAGCAGTGCTCCCATAAAAATATTTATCCATTGTTTGTTTCTATAGGGAGATACCCCATGTATCTTAGTTCTGAAAGGAAATACAGATTGTCTTGGGTTGTTTTGCCCTATTGTGTTTTCCAGAATTGAAGGTATTTTTCCCTTGCTTTTGGTAGTAGCCCCTTAAAATGTTTGCTATAAAGCCAAAACTCCTGTCACTTAAAAGAGGGCATGCCTGCCTTCTGGTTAAACCTGATCTTTCCATTGAAACCTGCCCCTGTTCCCTATCTGTCCTTTCTTTGGGTATCAGATCTTTGAGCTTGTGATTTCTATCACAGGATTAAAGAAGTATGTCTCAAAGAATCAGGCTTTGAATAAACCCTTGAATTTTGGTAAGAGTGAGGACAAGGGTGAGACCTACCCAGCAGCAATCCCTGCTTCTTCCCCTTTTCTGTGAGGGTTCCTGTGTGTGGGAATGCACATTCCTGCATGTACATGCATGCAGCTTCTACGGGGGAGTGAAGCTGTTGTGCATTCTCTGTATTCTACCAGCTTTAATGTCGTGACGTGCACAAAACTGACATGGATAATAAACTATAAGCTATATACACAAAAGAAAAGGAGGAATAGCAGCTTTTATTCTGTTTCTCTGTCTTTTATATCAGCTTTCATTTTGTATCTTTGTTAATTTTGTTCAGATCAAGTATATTTTGTAAAAGGACCCTCTGCTCTTTTTGTTGTGTTAGTTTTATAAGAGAATAAGGTATTTGGGTGAGTTGGAGTGAAGGTTAAAAATGAACACTCTGTTCATCTAATTCAATAAAGACAATTTTCATATCTGTTTGGATTATCGTGCTTATCTGATTAACCTAAAATGGGACTAAGATGGGACTAAAATAGTCCTAAAACAGGACTAAATCCAAACTCAGGGCCTTGTCATGCATTCCAAAAGCAGCCCTGGCTGTGAATTCCTGATCCCAAGGCCCAAAAGCCACAGACAGTGAGTGCTTGCTGCTATGCAAATATTCCTTACTGGTTTCCCATTTCCAGCACCCCCTTTCATTGCAAGTTTTGACCAGGAGGAAAATGCTGTCACAAGCTCTTATCAGAAGAATTTCTCATTCAGCATCTGTCCCTGCTGATTAGCACAGCAGCACCAGTGGCTCAGCTCACAGTATGAAAAAGGTGGTAGAACCACACTATTTGTGCATTGAGCCATTCCTGCTGCAAACAGCATAAACTGCAGTGCTTCAATTCAGATGTAATGTATGGGACAGCAGACTCTGAGACTAGATGAAATAAAGGAATGGGTTATGTTTTTTATTGATTGAATAGACGCTCAATCAATATAAACCTGAGGCCAGATTTGTGTTGTAGCTGAGCCCAGTGATTAGTATCACAACTGTGAGTGCCACAATCAAATTCTCACTGATTTTAGACAGCCCTTAAAAATAACTTGAGAAATTACAAGGTAATATTAGCTTCCTATAGATCTCTCATCTTATTAGTTTTTGGTTTAATTATATTCCTACTTGTTCTATATCTCTCCCAGGCCTGCCTCCACCATCTCACAAACACATGTACAAATGATGTACACAGTATATTGAAGACCCAGAGGTGCTTTGCAAGTTGTGAATTTTATTCTCTCTTTTAAGCCACTGTCTTTTCACCTGTGAAATGAGTGTGATGAGCCAGTGAAACCAGTTGTCTGGCTGTGTCACATAACTGCAGCAGTTTAAGGCCTTGGAAATCAAGGGGAGGTTTGTACTTCAAGTCTTTATGTCCTTTTCTCCAAAGGAAAGGTCTTCTCCATCCCCATCACAGAAATGTATCTAAAGAAACTGCTAGAGTTTCTGGCCTTCATATGTATGCACAAATGGGAGAACAGATGCCGGGCTAAAAAAAAATTTAAAAACTGTGAAAAATTATGGGAAAAGTCATCTGTTTCAGTGACCTTCTAATTCTGCTGTACTGGTCCTCCAGAGGACATTGCTGTCAGTGGCATTTACATCTCTGAAGGGGATGTGTGGCCATAAGATGAGGACATTCATCTCCTTGAAAGACTTAGTTGACTCAATTCCCCCAATTCCTGTTTGCAACAGAGGAATACTGGTTTCCCAGAGCATTTGTAAGATCTAGCTTTTGTTTCTGTAATATGTAAGTGCCTGAGAGACATCTGTCAGGGTTCACTGTGGTCTTTAAAAGGCAGCAAGAGGAAGAATTACAACTAACAATTGACCAGTAGTTCCAGAAGGAACAAAAATCAGTTCAAATGAGGGTGGGGGAAGCAGGACAAGGCTGTCCTGACTGCATTGCATGACACAGGCATGTCCCAAGCTGGCCAGTGCTCAGCAAGGACAAAAGCCTCATCTTTCCCTTAGTAAAACTGTTGTCAGGTGCTAGCCAAGACAACATACAAGTAGATGTTCCATCTTTCAGAAAGGAAAAACTAAGGATAGAATTATCTTTTACAGGCAGTCTCAGCAGTGAATCAAATCTGTTTCTACTGATGTATTTGTTTCTTCTTTTAATTATCCCACAGTTCTTATGTTATATAACCCTGTCTCCTGTGCCACAACAGATTCCTAATATTCTCTTTTAGATAATTCTTTCAGAAATCTTGTTTTCTCATATAAAGAAACCAATATACACATCTTTTGGGGTGGGAAGTCCAAACCCACTGTACAAGTCCAGGTAAGGTTTGCTTTGTAACAATAACCAGATTTTTCCAACTGAAGCTTCTGTGTGTCCAGTATATCTGAAAAGAATAGTTCTTGCTATTTAGAGTTAATACTTTGACATCTCATTTTCTCTAGAAAGAAAAAATTGTTTAAGCTTTATTTGAAAAACTCTTCAAATATGATTTATCAACTAGGAAAGCACTCAGCTATCATTTGAGATTATAAGGTTTGTGCAAGTTTGCATATTAATAAATAATAATACATCTGCCATGCCAGTCTTGTTTCTGGGAGTTGGAGTGGAAGAGCATATATTGTAACCTCTGCAGTTTTGCTGTTGCCTGAGGCACAATCTTGGCTCCATGGAAAGCAGCAGCAAATCTTGCATGAGTGTCAGGACCCAGGATTTCTTCTCAGATTTTCAGTACTACTGTAGTGGGCATTATGCACCACTGACCAAAGTCTGTCTCAGCCTCCATAGTATTTACAATTGTCATCTATTGTGGTGACGTCCCAGTGCTCACATTACCAAAGAAAATCCTTCAGGTAGGTTTATTAACATTGGGGCTAAAGATAAGTCATACGGTGCCTTTCTACCCAAGCACAACAAGCATATGCGCATGTACACCACATCTCACCTGGTCTAAGCACTCGATGAGTGTGAAAGTACACATGGCTTCCAGAACACCAAAATTTCTTTTTCAATTTTACTCTTCAGTTTCTTTCCACAGTTAAGTGCTAGATTAATAATTGCCAGGGCTGTGAGTGCCAAAAGGGTTTACTGGCCCTGATCAGCTTCACCTGGGGCTTCCCCAAACATGCCCTGCCCAGAGTCACAGAACCATACAATAGGCCAGAGGATCTATTTAAACTCAGCCCTGGCTAGTTTAGGCTGCTTCTTGAGAATAATAAATTTTGTGAATCAGGAAACAAGCACTCCACCCAGGAAAAGAAGCACTTAATGTCAGATTAAAATACTTTTGTGGTGGTTAAAGAAGGAGAAGAAAAATTATGGAGAACGTCAGCCTAATGTATTCCAAATGAGATACATACTAAAATCAAAGAGTAAATATTTTTGTGTTTTTTTGGCTTGGCATGTTTGGTGGGGGTTTTTCCTCTCTTTTTTTTTTTTTTTTGGTTGGTTTGTTTGTTTTTTGTTTGCTTGCTTCTTTGCTTGTAGCTGTTGGCCTCACTTTTAAATTTTGGTTTTAATTTGGTTACATTTTAACTGAAAAAATCACATCAGAATGAAAAGTGATGTCTAGAATATACGGTGAAGAAACAGTTGTTTTCAGAATAGTATTTGTCTCCAGATACCTCACTTGGCTGGGGGAATATGGGGAAAAGGCCAGTAGTGCAAAGATCTCTTTACCTTCCCCATTGTTTCTCCCTGCAGTAGGAGCTGTATGGGAACTTGATGGCTCCTGACTTCTTGTCAAGATTTTTTTAACTGAAGGCTAGATTCAGGCTACTTCTTTACAAGTTCAAGAATACAGTGTATTATACATTCTGAATAATGGTTTCTCTATGTGTGTTTTAGCTTCTGTTATTCTTCCTATTTTTTCACACTGTTGCTTGTCAGAACAGTACTTTGCAGCACCCTCATCTGCTGCGTCCCTAATCGCTTTTTAATAATCTTCTTGACTGACCATTCTGGACTTTTTTCACTGGCAACCAAGTATTTGCTAAAGACCCACTGAGAATGAAAAGAAGATGAGATTAGAAATACTTTATTGAAGTAGGTATATTGCCATTTTTCACATGAAACTGCTTTAGCGGATGTTGTTCTTAAAATATACAGCTGACATAAACCCAAAGCAGCTACAAGAAATAAATTACTCACAAAGAGTGGCAGCCTACAGAAACATTACGATGAGCTAGAGCATGTTTTTTTAATCACAAATACACCAAAAAGCATGCAATTTCCTCATTTTTGTACAATGCTTACAACTAATGCACTGTCAGTAAAAAAAAATCCAAATTCTTAAAAGTCATTTTGAATAATTAATCATAGCCACCTGTTTAAACTGAATGTCTCAAACCCCTAAGTCAGCAGGATCTCTAAGAGAATAATTCACCAAAACCAGTAGTATCCTTATAAAGTCAAGGTGACCACATGCTGGAAACTAGAAAATGCCGAGGAGTTTATCCAAGATTTACAGTTTGGCCAGTGGCACAAGAAAGAAAACTGATGGTGTCTTCAAGGCAGGTACCAAGGTGAGGCAGCGCTGAGCAGCTTCATTTATTACCCTGCTTAATAGTCCAGGAGAATAAAACTCCTCATGTCTGTCAAAGAGACACTCCTTTGGAGTCTTGGATGCTGGGCTAGGCTCCTACATTCTTCCAGACTTTCTGAGTTTATTCACAGCTGAACATTATTCATCTTGAGGTGGATACTGGTAAACAAGTAGAAGTTTCTTCATTGTGTGGAAGATGCCCTTTTCTATCAGCCCCCTTGATACTTTGTGTCTACTCAGGGTTACCTTCTTTCTTGGGGTTTTTTTGGTTGTTTTTTTTTCTCAGTGATAATCTTTGGTGTTTTTGTAATTTATGAGCTGAGGGAAGAAAGGATAGGGCAGTAAATATGCCTGCAAAATCTGCTTTAAACCTCTTCTCTTTGATACTGGCTACTTCTATTCCCTGTGTAAAAGGGCTGCATATGGTGGTACCTAGAGCTCATGAACTCTGATTTAGTAACAGCAAAAGTAGTGTTCTGTTAGACAGAAATTACTCAGTGTCTGAGTTAAGGAGGCCTGATGGCGTAACCCAAAAAAAAACAGAAGACAGAAAGATTGGGAAAAACATTTTAAATACTGTTTCTTACTCTAGATTCTAGTTGACTTTATCAACAAATTTGTTTTCATTTGTACCAGGCCGCAAAAATCCCAGATTTTGGAAACAGAATACATGAGAAGGGAATCTGAATGCTTACTCAAAGTTTGAATGTTCTCTACAGCAGCAATTGTCAATGTAGAAAAGGAAATACTTACGACTGTACTTATTGTCAATAAACCTTCAGTAAATTTGTTTTTAAAACCACTAAAGGGCAAAATTTAGCTTAGTTACTTGTGTAACAGTGCAGAAGCTACTCCTGATGCAAATGTAGGAATGGGACTTCTGGCATTGATACATATAAGATTCAGCCACATTTCTGAAGCTTCTTTCCCGTGTTGAGTTGATCACTGATTCAGATCAGGTGATGGGTCAAATGAAGTTTTGAAATATTAGAAAAGTGTGAAAAAAGAGATAATAAGCACATACTGTTTTTTCCTAGGGAATTTCTATATGTTGCAGATTTTATTGGTCTCTTTTTATAGTAACCCAAATACTTGTGTCCCACCTAACAGTTCAAAATGATCCTAAACACAGGAAGTTTGCAGATCATTCAAAATGATCTGAGGGTCTGGATTCTGCCTTGCATTTTGGAAATGTTTTCCCAGATTGGGAAGCAGACAGATTTGGAAGAATGCACGGAATAAGTACAGCCATACAGAAGCACATCACAGCAGCACTGGCTGGTTTTGTTCATCTTCAGCCAGTTTGTATGCTGTACTATGCATTTTTATGCACTGTGCAGGAGCCTGGAGTTCAAAAGCCTGCACTGATGTTTGCCTCATGGTACTCCACCTTTCTTATGCAGGACTAGCAGAAACACTGTCTGTGCTGGTGTGTCAGAATGGTTCTGTAGCTTGCCCACAACAGCTTCCATTGACACTGTTTTACTGTCTTGCCCGTCAAAACAAGATATCCTCAGGTGAATTGCCAATTGACATGGAAGTCTGGCCTCAGCTAATTCTGGAGATACACCCAAGAGCTGTTTCAGACAGTGCTCGTTGGCTTACTCCAAACTCATGCCAAGAATCAGTTTCAATGTCTGGTGGCACAGGCATTGTTCTGGGGCCCAGAAACATTCCTAAAAATGCAAGGTATTTCCCATATTGATGGATCCCAAGTTGGTACAGAATTTGTCTTGATAAAGATGTTTTCAAAATATTTAAAGAGAATTAAAAAAATGTCAAACATGTCAACAAATGTAGATTTTATTGCAGTAGAGATGCAGAAGTGTAGCCAGAAAATTGAGATATGATGGTATTGAGACTATGCAGAAAGTAAAGCCATTAAGAGTTTTCCTGTCACTCCAGAACTCAAATGGGTATTGAAGCTTTCATCACCTGAGCTGACGGCAGGAATAACTAGATGTGCTGCTTTATCATAGCTGTGCAGCGCCTTTGCAGGAGGGGCTTTGTGCTCTTTTCCTAAATTACAGGAAAAATAGAATAGAGAAGGAAGGATATCTAATTTGGAAAGGACTTGCAGTGCAAATTGTTTTTTTCCTCTATTATTATGAAATACTCAAAATCTGAACTTTCTGTTGTGATTTGAAATGGAAATTGCATTTTGTTATCCTAAAATTTTGTTAAACCAGGAAAATATTTTCTGCTCAACTCTAAGCAAAGTATTAAAACAAACCTTCAAACAGAACATTACCAAAAGGCTAAAAGTGATTCTGCAGCCCACCAGAAGTTCTAGAGAAAACTTGGTGGTACAGAATAGGTTGACTTCAATTTGCAAGAAAAGAAAGTCTTCATGACTTTAGAAGTGACGAAAGATAGCTGAGTAAAGGCTCAAGGAGCTGTGACTTCAGTGGGGGAAGTGGGTGGACAGATCCCTGTATACCACAGTGCTATGAGATGTGAAATTGCTAAAATAGCCCCTGCCTAATGTAATCACCTTTCAAAGAATATTTGAGAGGCATTTTGTCAGTGAAATATAAACAAAGGTTATGTTTGAAATACAAAACTTGTCCAAAGTAATTTTTCTTTCAAAGGCTGTTTCCCTTCCTTCTGCTTGTTCTAATGTTTTAAAAAGTCATCTTTTTAGAGGACAAGCTATTTTTGTTTATAAAAAAAACCAACAACCCAAACAAAAACCTTTTACAAAGCAGTAAGGAAAACCAAATATGTATTTGAACAACTTTACTTTTCTAGGAGCAACAAGCACAATAGGAACTGCCTAAAAACAGCCATTACCCAAGAACTTTTAGGCACTATTTCTAGAGCAGAGATCTCATGAGAATATAGAGAGAACAGCAGGTATGGTACCAATAATTTTTTTGCCATTTACAAATAGGCTGTATCAGGACAATAACTTCAGATCTTAGAATGATTTCTCATTCTAAGACATTCCAGACTGCATTACAGACGAGTAGCATGATCCCTTAGCTGTGCCTGTGTAAGACTCCTATTGGCTTCAAAGGCAGTGCTGTGTTCAGGCTGACACAGGATCATGACCTTGACCCAAAGACAAATTATTTACTGTGGTCACTTCAACTTGTGCTGAACAGGAACTACTGAAAGAAAAGGGAGCAAACTGTCTAATATTGTCTGTATTAGCTGTTGCTTAAGGCAGGAAAGCAAAAACTATAAACCACAAAAAACCTCACCTCTTTCTGCAACTAAAATTTTGTTGGATATTGAATTATGGAGGACATAAGTCAACAGTGTTGAGCTAGGATTCTAAATACAGTTAAATCTAGGCTATCTCAAGTATCCCCTGATATCTCTTACAATCACAAATAATCACCTTTTGCACCTTGAATACTCAAGTTTATGAACACCAGGAATAGTGATACATGGTTTATCATGGCTTGTGTCTGGTGTCAGATTATGAGCCATGACAAAGAATTTTTTGCATCACGTGTCCTGTTTATATCTGCTTTCCTTCTCGGTTGAGTCTTTCTTGTCTAATAAGACAGTTCATCTTGCAACTTTTCTTATGGCAGGTCATACAGGGGGAGAAATTACAGGTCTGTGCTCCTCTGCCCTTCTCCTGATTGTCCATTGCTGGCAGGAACTTACTGATCTCTTTCACCTCTGTACTTCAGCTCTTTCTTGTAACTTTTAAACAATGGCTTGTTTCAACCATCATCTGCAAGTTTTTAAAGGGAGTTGGGAATGTATCATGGCTGTGTATGATTTGATTTACAAATAAAAGGGGGTAGAAAAGGTTACTGGTGCTATTTTGCAGGCATTGGTGGAAATTATCTCAAAAGGAACTGTGTTAATTTGTGGGCACAAGCACAGTTTTTCTTGGTTGCAATGGGAATCATCAACAGGGTTTCCATTGTATATTCTATCATTTTTGTGCTTGGAGAATAAAACAATGTAGGAGTCTCATTCCCCCAGGAGGGCACACACCACAGATATCCTAAGACCCTTTATCATCTTCCTAGAAAATCCTTGATTGTGTGGAACTGGGGGGCAGGGACTGACTTGTGAGCTACCAGTGGCTCCCACTGCCATCGCCAAGAGAAAAGTCACCCCACTGCCACTTGATGGCTTTATCTTGCTATACATGCCCACTCAGATGGCCAGCTGCAGCCTAGGCTTAATCTTTAAGAACTTGTGGAAATGAGTTTTGCGTTATCCATCAGTCATGACTATATGAATGAGAAATCCAGCCTGGCCGTTATGCAGTTACTTTACATGCCTGGTTTCCCACGAAGCCTACCTCCTATTTTGATTCTTTGTTAACTGTTATTTCTAATTTTTGTGAAGGGATCAGGAAGCTTGTTTTAGCTGCAGTGAGTGAATTGTCTTGGCAGAAACAAGGGAAATGTTAAGAGAACAGGTCTGCTACATTGTGGAGACGTTGTACATTGACTTAATCGAAAATATATTAATATAAATAGACTTCAGACTTCCTCTCCTCTCTCTCTTTCCAATGTGAAAGCCACCCAAGGCCGCAGTGATGTCGAGGGCTGCTGGGCAGTGGAGGAGAGGTGGTGGGGTTCAGGGTGCAGCCCGCAGGGTCGGGCTGGCCCGGCGCAGCGCTGTACTCCTCTGTTTGCTTTGTGGGAGTGAACAGGCGCTGGGAGTTCGTTGGGATTTTATTGCAGAAGCTTTCGAAAGTGGTGTAAATGTGTGTGCACAGGCTGCCGGGCAGGCCTATAAAAGCAGCAGGACCATATATTCAAGGTGAAAATTGAGAAAGTGATTTATTTGGTTCCCATTCTCGTCAGCACCTCCTGTCCCGCCCGCTCATCCTGTGCTTGGCTTCTCCCAGCGATAGTGAGGCTGAGCGCTGGAGGAGACGGGGGAGGGGGGGGGGCGGCAGCCTCTATGAGCCCCGCAGAGCCGGCGCACAACAAGCCGGGCTTCTGCCGGTGATTGGGGCCGCCAGAGGTCTGTTTTGGTTTGTACGGTTCAAAGTAATCTGCACATATTTGTTTGTCTGTGGTCACCCCCCAGGCAAATGTGCCGGGATGTGCTCCCAGGACCCTCGGTTCCCAGCCTTTGGCAGGTCTCGGGAAGCCTGCAAGCAGGAGGGCTCCTGTCCCTCCAGCACAGAGCCCCTCAGCGCACCCGGGACTGTGAGGATGGAGGGCTTGATGCCATGGCTGCTGAGAGCTCCGACACAGGCACACCTCTGGCATGGGCAGGGACAGGACAAACAGGGGCGAGAAAAGGTGGGCTCGGACAGCTTGTGTAACAGAGACATCCATGTCTCCATCTTTCTTGAAGATAGACTGGTAGTGCAATCCCCCCTGCACCCCTCACCCTGTTCTCCAGCTGGTACAGTGCAGATCGGAGGAAAACACATGGTGTTGAAAATCTGGGAAAACCACTTCCAGTTGTTGGTATACAGATGATGACATAACCTGCCAGAGGCACCCTGAGGAGGCCAAGGGCAACTCATGGAGTCAGTAATGCTGCTCGCACTCTCCCATCCAAGTACAAGGCCGGCCTTTGCAGGGACAGCCGATACTCTGTGATAGTGGCAGCAATGTTTGGGGAGGCTAGGAAGAGTCCACACGAAGGAGAAAGAGCACACGGGCAGAGTGGGAAGGCCCCGTGCCCGGGGCACTTGACGTAGTCGCGCCACCCGCCTGATGGTTCTTGGTAGCCGTGATCTGCAGAGTGCCAGGGGGAGGCGGTCTCGATGCCCGGGCTCAGCCCTCCGGCTGTACACAGGTGCGGGGGCGTACCTATCTGCAGGGGCTGGGAACGGACCCTCTCCCGTGGCTCTGCGTTGTGGTAGCGTGCGAGGGGGAGGGTGTGGGAGGTCGGCTGGCCTTTGTCACGTCCAAGGGAAACGACGGAGGGGACATGCGGCGCTCAGCGGGCCGGGAAGAGTTCTTTTACTGTCCCCGCCCTGGCCCACACCCTTGGGCCACGCCTGACCCTCTCCTCCTGCCTGAGAGGTGACGGCAAGTGCGAGCGGGGCAGAGGGTCACCGCCAGCACCGAAAGGATGGGAGTCGCCTCCAGCCCTGTGTATCGCCGTGCTGGCCTCTGGCCGCGCCGCGTCCCGCAGCACCTGCCGCCCTGCCCTGGTGCGGCTCCCGCCGGCAGCCCTGTCGCGCCGGTAGCTCCGGGAGTTGCCGAGGCCAAAAGTATCGAAGTCCGGATGCTACTGACGCTTCCCTCCCGGGGTGGCAGGAGCAGGTCCCTCTCCCCATGCCGTAGGAGTCAAAGCCCGGCTCCTCCTGCGTGGGAGCTTCTCCGTCAGTCCGGAGCCTGACGAAGCTCAGTGTCCCCTCCTTTCTTATTACGCGAAGCCGGCAGGGCTGTGGGCTCCCGCCAGTAGGAGCCGCAGTGACTGCCCAGGGAGGGATCGCTGCACGCCTCGCCGCCAGGCTGTCGAGGACTCGGCTCGGCTTGGAGCTGGCCCTAGTGGGTGCCGGAGCTCTCTGGAGTTCTGGGAGTGGATCAAGCAGGGGCGGAGGCTGGAGCCACCGGGGCGCGGGTTTGCTATCAGCTCTCCCCTCCAAGGCGTGCGCACCGGTCCCGTCTGGGCGCCCACTCGCGGTCCCTCAATCGGATCGAGTCAGTTCTGTGAAACTCCTCGGGGCTGACCGGCAGGCTGGCCGGGCTGTCTTGAAAGCGACTTAGGAAAAGCACAGGGCTGAGAAACTTTCTCAAAGTTGGGCAAATTCCTCCCTGTTGTGTAAGGGGAGACTGAAGCCGCACGCCATGAACCGCTCTTGAGGGAGAGCACTCACGGGAGCCGCGGCAACTCCACCTTGTCCTGGCAGCGGAGGGAGATGCTGCAGCCCGAGAAATCCTGTCGTATCTCGTTCAAAATAGGTTGATACAAAGTCAAGACGCTGACAAGCCGGCTTTCCCCGGTAAACGCGTGCAAAGCCACCCCAGAAACTGAGAGGTTGTTGTTGTTTATATCCCTGTTAGTGGGGCGGGATGCGCAGAGATGTTCCCAGGGACAGAACAAATACTTGCTAAGAACCAAAGGCGCCATAAGTTGTTGTGCAAATGAATTGATCCAGTCTCAATCCATATCCATATCGCAAGGGCTATAACACCCTTATTTATGCTAAAGCATGTGACACGATCTTCAAAATGTGGTAGCTCCAAGTTACCACCTCTTTATTACTTATACAAGCTAATAGGCAAAGTGACTTTTACTTTCTTTACTTGAAGGAAGCCCAAAGAAGCAGACAGGTAATTCCGCGCTGCTAATTATTGTGATGTGATGGGTAGGGAAGGGAGAGGTTGTAGTGAGAAAACGGAAAGACCGATTAGGAAATCTGGCAGTTTAGCTAGTAGTGACCATCTCAGATCTCATGATTATTTTTTCTTAAACTGCGGATGCCAGTATGTTAAAAAATCTGGCACCTTATCTACCAGCGTGTGAACACGTTTATTCTGTCCAAAGGGACGATTTGATAACAGGCATCTCTTTTTTTTTTCTTTTCTTTTTTTTTTTTCCCTGTGACTGTTTTGAATTCTCGCCTAAATGTTAGCGTTTTAAATCGAGTGTTTAGCCGTTGCGTTTCAGGGTGCAGAGAGAGGGAAGCGGTAGCTCTCTCTCCCGCTCCTGGGCTCTGCGGTGCCGAGGAAGATCGCACTCGGTGCCGAGAGCGGAGCCCAGATTTTGCCGTCTGCCGCGGTGAAGTTGAGTTGCAGTTCCACTTGTGTGAGGCTTGCCAGGCTTAAGGCAAAAGGTGTCCCCTATACAAAATGTACGGTCAGAATATTTACAGGTAATTGTGACTGTCAAATACTCCGTTACGTTGACAAAGCGCAGAGATCTCGGAGCGTTTCGTCTTTCGGGGGTGGGAGGTTGCGGAGGCTTGAGACCCCTGCGAGGGGCAGCGGCGCGGGCCCGTTCGGCAGGGAACTGGGTGGCTTCTGGATCCCAGCGTAACGCTGGCAAGGAGGAAATAACAGTGTCACCCTGCAGAGGCGGTATGGCTGGAGGGCTCTTCCCGGGGCAGAAGTGCAGCGGTTCACGGAGCAGAGTAAGTGAGAGCCGCTGTCCCCACTGGGGACAAACTCTTGTTAGATGCTGATTTAGTTGGAGCGATTCCGTGACGGGTAGCAGACGAGCACTGCGTCTGCCCTGATTTTATAATGGGATTTCGAACGGTGTATACCTCTCACCTTTACAAACCCGAAATTTGTCACGGGAGCGCGCTGGCTGCGCGCAGGCTGGCGGCCCCTCCGGCGGGGGACGGGGACGCGGGGGTGGGGTAAGGGGCGGAGGGGGTAGGGCGGCCGGGGGACACTCAAGGGCTGGAGGAAGAAGAGGCTTTAGGGGGAATTGCTCTCGCTGCGTGACAGCGGTGCGTGACGACAGTGGTGCTGTGGCTGGACACGGTGGCCGCGCAGCCATCGGGGCAACGGCGGCTCAGCCGGGGGCGGCTGCGGCCGCACTGCGGGGCTGGGAAGTGACAGACCCCGCCGGCGGCCGAGCACTTGCTGCCGGCCCCCTCTGCAGCGGGGTTGCTTCTCAGGAACGGAGCGGGGGTGGTACGGGCACAGCGTCGTCAGAGGCTGTGGAAGCACAGGGGAATCAGGTCCACGGAGCCCACCGGGCAGAAGGTGGATAGGCTCAGGACAGTGTCCCTAGTTCCCAGCTGCCTCGGTATCTGCCGAGTAGGCTTCTGCGTCGTTCTGTCGCCCTGAGAAGCCACATCCAGGTTGAAGGACGCCGCCTCTGCAAGGCTACCAGGGATGCCTCGTGTGGTGGGCCACATTTTGGCCACCCTTGAAGGTGCTGGGAGCGGGCAGACAGCCCCAAACCCTGAAGGGGCCCTTTCACGGGTCAAGTACGAACTCAAGCACCGAAACTCTTTTTAAGTGTTTGCACATATTGGCTGGCAAAGTTTTGAGGTCACAGGAAAAGACGATAGGATTGTTTGTAGGAGAAAAAGCGACAGGATTTGGCCCTTTCCTGCCCCAGGGCCCCATGTGTGACCCCTCTGCAGAGAGAAGCCTGCTGAGCCGCGTTGGTACCAGTACAGGGCTTGCAAAAGCCTAAAAAGGCTGAGCGTTACTCTGTCAGTCTCTCGCAGCTTTCCATCTCGCAGCAATCCGGCGGTGACTCCGCCGGGGACAAGCCAGGTTCGTGGCGTGGCCGGGAGGATGTGAGCTACCTTCTGCTTGGTGGAGCCAGGCTGCAGGATGTTTGCTGCTCGTGTGTATTAGGATGCGTTTCCTCGATCTTTTCAAGGGCGTTTTCAGCCTTTATAGTTCCATAAATCCCTGTTGTTTGTCTTCACTCAAAATCTCCTTCACTGTCTGCCTTTTTTTTTTTTTTTTTTCCTAAGCAAATCCGCAGCTTTCAGTTACTTGCCCAGAAAACTCCAAGTCCTCAGCCGGGCACCCCCGCTGCCGGCCGGGCTCAGTTTTGTCACAGGCTGACCTGCCTTTGGCTTCTGCCTGGCGGCGGGGAGTAAGGGCAGGAGCTGAGGGCCGGCACCGGGACCCCGTGCGATCCCGCCACAGCTCTGCTCCCTGAGCACCATTTCGCGTGGCAGGAGCCGGCGGGAGCTGCTGCCTTGTGCGGCAGAGCAGAGGGTTCTCCCTACGCATTTACTGCAGTTTTAATTAACACGGACGTACGAAGACAAAAGTTTGGATTTAGGAGGAAAATGCCGCCCTGCTCTGTCCAAAAGATAGTCGCTAATGAGTGCGGCCGGGCTGGGGCTGAGCGCTGCTCGTTGGGAAGCTCACGGGGAGGGCGCTCGGAATCGTCTCTGTCCTCCCGGTTCTGTTGAGTTCTTTACTCGCATCTGGTCTCCGCCGGCCGTAGGAATTTGGAGAGTGCTTGAGCTCTTGGGAGGCGATGGTGACCAACATGGTTGATGTTGCTCTTCTAGGTCGGAGCCCGGCGGGGCAGAAGGGATGCTATCTTGCTAATTCACGTAAATCGTTGTAATTAAAACGATTCGTGCCTCGGGGTACGAGTCCTCAGTCTTACACGCTCGGCATGTCCTGCAAAGCTCTGCCGTCACTCGTTCTCACCCCGGGCACGAGGGCGGTTGGAAGGGAAGAACGGGCTACCCCGGCACCCCGCGCCCCGTAGGCACACTAGGGGTGTAAAGGCAGGCGCTGGACTGGCTCCCGGGCCGAGGGTGGCGTCTCTCTGCTGCAGCCCCTTTCCGCATTCGTTCACGCCGCAGCTCGGGCAGCGCGCGGCAGGCGGGACGCTCGTTTCCCCGCGAGGCGCCGCTCGGCGTGGCCATCTCGGGGTGAAGTGGGGGACACCGCCCGAGCCGGGGCAAACGGTACTGGAGTGGTCTTAGGCTGCGGCGAAGGAGCAGCCACAGTTGGTGCTCGGGTGGAGGGTCTTGTTAGTTACCTCTCTCTCTCGGATCCAGGGAACTTTCCTTAATTTCAACGAAGGTGGCAAAACTCTTCCTTCATTTTCAGCTACAAGCTGCTAATTTGAAGGAAAAGAGCCACAGGGCACAGGCGCTTCTGTCTGTGCTGTCTGCTCCTGACAGATTACAAATCTAAACGGAAGTATTTTAAAGAAGCTATGCAATACTGAAGAATCTCCCAAGTCTGTTAAGGTGAGGCGGGTCGATGAGCTTGGTATCTCACGGAGAATATCCCTTGCGGTTAGCACTTCAGCGTGTCATTGCGGGAAAACGCAAGCCTGTGGCCAGGGGGAAAGCCAAGATCTGGAGACGTGTGTGAGGAATACGGGGAAGCTGCAGATCGTAGTGGGGAGGCGGAGGGCGGGAGAGAGCCTAGCAGGACTCTGGCAGAGGCCAGTTCAACCCCGCACGAGGCGTCCAGCCGGCCCGGCCTGCCGGTGAACCCCGCTCCCTGCGCCTGTCTCAGTCGGGGCTACTCTGCATTCTGGGCACCGAAATACTGTGTAATAACCTGTTACGTACTACTCGGCTCCGGCCGAGTCGTTCCCTACCCTGTATACGTCTGGCTGTAGAGATTGCCTCTCTATTGTCCGCAGCTCCTTCTCCATATAACCAGCGTTAACAAGCAAAGGCTCACTAATAAAACCACTGGGGGGAAGGATTGAGGAGAGGGTAGGTCTGCAGAGATACTGCTGTCCCGAAACCCTTTGGTCGGAGCTCGGACTCCGTAAAAAAACTTCGGGTTTGGTTGGGGTTGTTTTTGTTTTGTTTTGTTGTTTTGGGGTTTTTTTGTTTGTTTGTTTGTTTTGTTTGTTTTTGTTTTGTGGTTTTTTGTTTTTTGGTTTTTTTAATTATTTTGCTTATTCCACTGGCACAGCACGAACGAGCCTCGTCGATCCCGAAGGGGCTGGAGGTGGCCGGCGGTGCGCAGGGGATGCAGAGCCGGCTCCCGCGGGGCCGACGCGTTGTGCCGCGGAGCCAGGGGACTCACCAGTCGCCCCGGCGGCCGCCCCGGCAGTCGCCGCGCTTCCCGTCCTGACAGCCGCCGTTTTAGGCTTGGGTTGTTGCGGGAAAGCAGCGGCTTGTGTCTGGGAAAGCGCCATGGCCGGCGCCGTGCTCCTGCCGGCGCTGTCGGCTGGAGCCAGAGCTCTCCCCTCGAAGTGCTGCGGACAGAGCCGTGCTCCTCCCGCCCTTGGGCTCAAGGATATTTTCGTTTCGTTTCGGCTTCACCCCCTGAACCTGGCGCCGAAAGAGGAATCCCGGTAGTGCGGAGAGACGGGAACCCCTCCTGCGGCGGCTGGGTTAGATGGCTCATCCCCGACAGTGAGCACTCGATGGCGGGGTCGCCCCGCAGAGGAGGTCTGGCTCCTCGGCTGCCCAGCGCCTTTGCCGGTCTTTGAGGCGAGCGCGGAGAAGGCGCGGCTGGGTAGGAGGTCGGTCCTTACGCGCTGCCCGTCGCAGGGTTGCCTGTGCCACCGCTCTGCCCTGTCCAAGCCGGGCCGCGGGAGAGGAGAGGGTGTCGGAGCCTCGACGGCATGTGCCGCGGGCGGGCAAGGTGGCAGGGCGGACCGGCGCTGCAGGGCCGAGGGCGCAGCGGAGGGCAGCGGGAGAGGTCCGCCCGGCCCTGCGGCAGGTGCTGCGCCGCTCCCGCACCGCCGGGGCTGCGGGCGGGCGGGAGCAGCGGGCGCCTCGGGCTGCGCCGGCGTCGGTGCCCNNNNCGGGGCTGCGGGCGGGCGGGAGCAGCGGGCGCCTCGGGCTGCGCCGGCGTCGGTGCCCACGCGATGGCGCTGTGCAAAGGCGAAGGCACCACGACGGGTCGGGCGGGTGGTCCCGGCCCCGGCCCGCAGAAGCGACCGCGGGCTCGGGTCCCGCCGCGATGGAGCCTGGGCCGAGCGGGGAGACCGGAGCCCTCCCCTGTGGGATCTGCTCTTCTCTCTCCGCCTGTCCCTGTGTCCTGGCCGTGCCTGCTCCAGCCGCCCCCCCGAAGGGACCCAGACCTCCCCTGCCGGTGCTGGGGTCCGCCCGCTCCGATCCCGCCGGCCGCTGTGCCGTCGTGACTGCCCGGGACCTCTGCGCTTCGAGGCAGTG
This sequence comes from Pardalotus punctatus, assembly GCA_013400915.1. Lineage (NCBI taxonomy): Eukaryota > Metazoa > Chordata > Aves > Passeriformes > Pardalotidae > Pardalotus > Pardalotus punctatus. The sequence goes on from VZTX01014767.1 coordinate 40,938, forward strand.
CTCGTGGGCGGTGGGCCGGTGTCCCCCGGGACCCCAGCGTGCGGCGCCAGGGACCCCGCCTCGTCCCGGGCCGCAGCGCTCAGCCCCGGCCGAGCCTCGCGGTGAGGCTGTCGTCCCGCAGGCGCCGTGGCCCCTAGGAGGTACTGAGTGAAAGGGGGAAAAAGCAGGAGGCGAGGAAAGCGCCCGGCTGATCCCGCCAGCCACGAGGGCTGGCTCTCGGGCCGGCTGCGTGGGGCGAGAACTGCCCCGGCGCGGGGGGCGGCATCGCGGGCAGCGGAGGCCCAGGAGGTCGCGGCAGCCCCGGCTTCAGCCGCGTCTGAAGGCTGTGTGGGCACAGAGCTGCGATCGCTTCCATGCGTTTTGGCTTTAAAAGCGGTAGTTAATGAAAAACAAACCTTTCCAAGGAGGTGTTTTTGTTCAAAATTTTTTTGGCAATCAACCACTTAAGGCATCCGTAAACTTCAGTAACAAGGAGCACTGGGCACTCGGAGCGCATCCACTCTTGATCTCACCAGAGTGCGAGGGCAGAAAATTCTTGTACTGGAGTTCGCGTTAGAAAAAGAAAAATAGGTTATTAATATTATTAATAATTTTTTTAAGCAGGGTTTTTTTTTTATAGCGACATTGAAGACGGGTGAGGAAAGCAATGGGAAATAATCGTCCTTTTTTTCCAGTGGAAATAAGGACAACATGAAAATCATGCTACGGGGACCAAAAAAAAAAAACCAAAAACAAAAAAAGCGTTTGTAATTCGAAACAGAAAGAAAAGTCTTTTATTGGTAAAAAAGATGTAAAAAAAAACCAAAAACATCATGCTTAAAAAAATCCGTCTAAAGTAAGTGATGTTTACAAAACAGAAGTTACCAAATGTAATGTATAAATGTACCAAACAACATTTATATGAACTCTGTTCAGTTTCCCTCAGTTTCATTAACAAGCCCCTTTGCTTCCGTGTCAAAATTTTCAAATTATTACCGCTCCCGATTTCAAAGTTATTTTATCAGAGTATTTTATGAAAACATTCCGTTTATAAATATGGACTAAACACATATTCGGTAATCCTGATATTCCAGTGAATGTGCAAATGAGAAACCAGCTGCCGGTGGAGAAAAAAAACGAAAGCAAGAGAAAGGTGCAGTGGATTCATTGCAAATGAAGCAATCGCTACATATATATTTAAATGTATTTAATTGTATGCATTATTCAAATGCCCTTCTGACTAGTTTAATAATTTAGAATCGATAGTTTTCCTAAAAACTTTATAAAATATTTACACTTAATAAAATATTAATCCATTAACAAGCCAGTCGGTACTCTTATAGGAGCTTTACTAAAGTCCTGTAATCGCGCTGTCGCCACACGTCTCTGCTGTTAAGGAAAGGATCACTGACAAAATGTAAATGAAGATCTTCAGACGGTGGTGTTTATAAAATACCTCATTAATGGGCTTGGATTGAATCTCTCCATCCATCCACATCATCAGATATAATAATAGTAACGAATCAGACAGGGAAGATCCTGGCTAAACCATTGGCATTTTTTTTTCCAGAAGTACTGAAGTCCTAAATCACCAATTCTTCTAACTTTCTGGCCATTGATCCGCGGGAATTCGTAGTTCAACATCAAAGGTAAGAATAAAACATTATTCAATTATTCGATAGCTGATGTGAAACTTTTAACTTCCATATAAGAACGTTAACTTCCATGCTGCTGAGCTTTATCAGATTTAGGGGGGGAAAAGGGGAAAAAAGTTAGGTCGGGTTATTTAAAAAGAAGACAGAGACTTCTCCAAACTTTGAGGCTCCTTTCTGAGAGGGAAAGCTGAAGACTTGGCTGGAGGCAGCCGCTGCACTCTCTCCTCGGCAGCCTGCGCGTTCCCGGCACCGCCGCTCGCTCCTCCGAACGCTCCCGGAGCCCTGGCCCTGGCGAGGCCCCCGAGCCCCCCGGCCCTCGGCCTTCTGCTGTTCCCCGTATCTTTTCTGGCTCCCCCAGACTTCAGCCGGCGATGGGACGCGGCTCCCACCCGCGTTCTCGGCTTGCTCTCCTGGGGCAAAGCTGGCACCACGTCCAGACTTTGGCGGTGGGTCCCCCTGCCCCTGCCGAGGCGGGGAGAGACATGAGTGCTTCGGCTGAGGTGGGGAAAGCCGCACTTGGCACTGCTTTTCGGGGCCGGCCCGGAGGTTGGATGGGGAACGAAGGGATGATTTCTCTTACCCTGCCCGGGGATCCGTGGCTTCTCCCGGCACTACTTTCAGGGGCGGCCCGGAGCTCACGGGGACACCCGAGCGCTCGGCGGGCGGGTGGGCTGTCACTGCCACTCGGAAGGAAGGAGGGGCGCCGCGGGACCGGCGGCGGCCGATCTCCTGTGGGTACCTGACCCTCCTCCAAATCTCGACGCAGCAGCGGGCGGCTGCATGCGGGCTCGGGGCAACCACTGCTTCCCACTCTACTCTCCCCGGGCGCTTACGGGGCGAACGAAAACCTCTCGCCAGGGCTGCCCGGTGGCCGTGATGCTCCCGCCGGTGCCCAGTGCCGCCGTGCCCAGGATGGGGGGGCTCCGCTCCCCACCAACCCCCCCCGTAGCCCCCTTTTTTTTGACCCTCCGGCGCCACCGTAAAAGGCAGAGCTCTTAAGGGAGCACGGCGGGGAGGGCGGCGCCGAGCAGAGAGCCAGCCGCGGACGGGCGGCGGGGGAGGCGGAGGAGGGGGGTGTCGGGGCACTTTGGGTGCCCGCTGCCGCCGCCTCCTTCCCGCCGCCCGTCCGCCGCCCGGCCCCCGTGCGAGAAGGGATTCCCTCGGTCTACCTTAACGCGGGTCTCGTTCCGCCGCCGGGCGGGCGGCGAGGGCTCGGCGGCGCGGGGCCGCCGGCTCATTCCCCCGCGCCCCC
>VZTX01014769.1:4293-14395 GCA_013400915.1 Pardalotus punctatus
CCTCACCCACATCATCAGGGCCTGCTGAGCTCCTTCCCTAATTAACAGAGACTTGTTCACTGCCTCAGGAGTCAAAGAGGTAAGAAACAACCAACCCATGGAATTCATCCATGCCAAAGCTGGGTCAGCAGTGAGAGCTCCTCATTCACAACTTCAGTTCCCAGTGTCCATTTCCAGGACCACTTTCCAGTCCTTCAGTTTTGAAAACATCCCTTTGTTCTGCCTTTCTGCAGCTGGTCCTGAGCTGCCCATGCCCAGCGGTGAGGATGAGCTCCCTAGAGCTGCTGCCACGACACAAGAGCAGTGCAAAAGGCTCCCAGGGAGAGAGACAAGGGAGGGTGAGAAGTTTTGAGCAGCTTCAGGAAGCTTTATTGCCTCGGGGATGTTGTAAAATATGAGCAGCTTTGGCCTGGAGCGTGGAGAGAGGGAATAAGGGAACCACACACGGAAATGTGAGAACCTATAAAAGCACTGGCTCTCCCTCAGGAGGGCAGGAAACAAACACAAGTATTTTCTTTGCTAGGAGAAGCCAAAGCCAAGAGGAGAAGAGTTTATAACTCCGTTAAATGAGTGATGCAAACCTGCTTGGGAACTGACAGAAAGAAAGCAGGAGGATGCTGGCGGTGCTTTAAAGGGAACAAACAGAGGGTTCCCTCCCTGCCGCCTCTTTTGGATGCCAATTTCTAGTGAGAAATCTTCCCAGAACAAAGCTGAGTCATGAAATAACATCACTGTGCTTGTGCCTCTGACTGGGGCTGCTGGAGGACACCAGAGGCGGAAGCTCCCCCTCTCCCAGAGCACCTGGATGTGCAGGGATGACGCAGCCCCAATTCCTTTTGTCGTTCTGGTGCCTTGAGGGGCTCACCTAAAACAGAGGCGAGACAGGGTTATGAGAATAAAAATCAATTCTATTTATTGAAGGCCTTCAGGTGCATTTAGGGCAGACCCAGCCCACCCAGAATGGACAGCAGGTCACGAGTTTTTAATACTTTATAAATTCTGTTCATTTGCATATCTGGGGTTAATCCTCCAATTACAGCNGTAGGGCAGAGAAAGCCCACCCAGAATGGACAGCGGGTCACGAGTTTTTAATACTTTATAAATTCTGTTCATTTGCATATCTGGGGTTAATCCTCCAATTACAGCTCCAGGTGATGAAGTCAATTACTCCAAGTTTGTTCCCCCCAATTAATTCACTGTTGTTTCCGTATCTTTGGGCCTGAGACAGTGAGGTGTCCTTGAGTTTGGGTTTTAGAGAGGAATTATTTTGTCTAAAAATGAGAGAACAGCAGCTCAGCACCCTGTGTGGAGCCCAGAGTTACACACTAAAAATTACAGCATTACAGATACATGAAAAATATAGAAGCTAAAATCCTGAGGTATCAATTCCATGCCTGCTGAGAGAAAAAGCACAGGGCAGGGTTTGCAAAGAACTGATTACTTGGTCAGTGCAACCCGACTTAAGGACTGAGTTGAATCTTCTGCCTCATGAGTTCAGTTTGTGGGAAAACAAACCAGAAGATGTGTGAGAGAAGAGCTGTGATTGCCTGTGACACAAGGAGAAAACCCTTCCTCGATAACAAATGGCCTTTCATGTCTCACAGATGTTATCAAGTAATCAGCAGAGATTGCTCTTAGCTCTGGTGGGTGATGCCGTGTTCCTCTGTCAGTTCCAGGAACAGACTGGGTTTCCCTGAAATGTTTTTTCAGAGCTGGATGGAAGCAGGTGACCCAGTGTTCTCATGATTAAGAAACCTAATTCAATTTCCAATTTAAATGCCAAGAAAACAAATCGATCTCCCTCTTGATTCGGAAGTCTCACCTCACTCCAAAATGCCCAGCTTGCACTGCCAGGTGCTGAGCTGGCAGGATGAGAGGAAACATCCTCAACCTGCGCCAGGGGGGTTTCAGATTGGACATCAGAAGGAATTTCCTCATGGAAAGGGTGGTCAGACACTGGAAGGGGCTGCCCAGGGAGGTTTGGAGTCCCCATCCCTTGAGGTATCCAAGGAAGGCCTGGATGTGGCACTCAGAACTTTACGGTTTCTCACATTTCCATGTGTGGTTTCCTTATTCCCTCTCTCCACGCTCCAGGCCAAAGCTGCTCATATTTTACAACATCCCCGAGGCAATAAAGCTTCCTGAAGCTGCTCAAAACTTCTCACCCTCCCTTGTCTCTCTCCCTGGGAGCCTTTTGCACTGCTCTTGTGTCATGGCAGCAGCTCTAGGGAGCTCATCCTCACCGCTGGGGATGGGCAGCTCAGGACCAGCTGCAGAAAGGCAGAACAAAGGGATGTTTTCAAAGCTGAAGGACTGGAAAGTGGCCCTGGAAAGGGACACTGGGAACTGAAGGTGCGAATGAGGAGCTCTCACTGCTGACCCAGCTTTGGCATGGATGAATTCCATGGCTTGGTTGTTTCTCACCTCTTTGACTCCTGAGGCAGTGAACAAGTGTCTGTTAATTAGGGAAGGAGCTCAGCAGGCCCTGATGATGTGGCTGAGGGTGATCAACATTGGGTGTTGAGTGAACTCTGGGCTGGTGACAAGGTGGGGATTGGGCACAGATTGGCCTCAGTGATCTTGCAGGTCTTTTCCAACCTCAGTGATTCCATGATTCCATTTCCCTGGAGAACCAGCCTTTGTGAGGTCACAACCAGGGAGCTCATCATCCTTTGTTGATTATTTCCAGGACCCCTCTTTAAATCCCGCGGGTGGGGAGCTCCGGGACCCTCCCGTTTCCTCAACAGAACAAACGATTTCAGCCCAATCACATCCAGAAACCTTGAAATGAAACATTCCCCCATCCAAGGGCACAACATCTGCCTTCCAGAGGCTCCCCAGCCTCTCCCTTCCTGTGCAAACAGCATCCCACAGAGGATTAATCATCCCTCAGGAATAGCACAGCGGATTTGCAAGCTGCTGGCACCTCTCCCATCGCCTTCAAAGCAGGGAACTCGACCCAGCTTGAGTCATCTTCCCAGTACCTCTCTTCAAGCCTGGACTCATCGCCTCCCAGGTGAGCAGACTTCTGATCTTCAGCTCCCAACACTTTCACTTTCCCCGTCTGGGCCAAATCAAATATCCTGGAGAGGAGGAAAACAGCTGGCACTGGGTGAGTGGAAACCTCACCCCACTCCGAGCAGTGCAGCGGATCGGGGCGCAGCGGAACAAATTGGTTCGCTCCCTTTTCGCCATAACGGCAGGTTTTATTTGTTCTCCCGTTCTCTGGAGTTTGGCAATATCCTTCAGGGTTTAAGGGTAAGAATATCAAAAATAAAACCAGGAGGAAAAACCCCAATAAAATCAGGTCACTAGTTAAACCCGCATTCCTTTTTTAACATAAAATCTCCCGATAAAATCAGGTCACTAGTTAAACTCGCATTCCTTTTTTTAACACAAAATCTCCTTTCTGAGATCTCCCCCTATTCAGTATTTCCCCAAATTTCTGGCCTCTCTGTCCATTTTGGATATGAACTTGCAAGGAGGGCGGTCACAAAACACCCCTGGGGCAGCAGCACTGCCCTGGTGCTTGCCCAGGAGCTGCGCTCAGAGGTGCAAAGCAGGTCAAGCCTGAAATTGTTTTTAAAATACAACATTTACAATGAAAAGGGTATAAATTCACCATAAATTCACCTGTTTTCTTCTGATGCAAAATTGGGGTTTTACTTCCATCCTAACATGGTGCAAAAAAAAGAGGGAAACACAATCCAACAAAAGGGACAAATAATGACATAGGGAGTGCATGGAGCCACCTGACCTTAAGAAAGAGATTGCCAAAAAAACCCCACTTTTCTGAGCCAAAACCCACACTTTTCTGAGCCAAAAAACACACTTTTCTGAGCCAAAAAACACACTTTTCTGAGCAGAATCAGATCAGGAATGGAGCTCTAGAACAAGTCTTGACCTAAATATAAGTTCTGTTAAAGAAATCAAGATAGTTGAACAGCTGGACATAACTTTGCACACTGATTTCTACTTCAGCCTCCCACGAGCTGGATGTTCCCAACAGCTCCTTGCAGCCAGTTAAATTCCCATGGAAATCTCCAGATCAAAGGTACTGAAATAAAACAAAATGTGGAACTTTTCCTTCAGGGTCAGGTGACAACAACTGCACAGCTGGAATCAGATCCAGAGCAGCTGTGAACAAGAATTAAAGGTGAGAAATAAATTGGAGTGCTGTCCTTTTTGAGTCAAAAGCACCAAGGCAGAAACAAGGATTCAGGTCAGGGACCCAAAGTTCTGCTCACATCCACAGCCTAAATCAGGATCTACCGTAGAGAGAACTCTTTCTGGTGGCATTTTTAATTTCCAAGAGTGGTGGGAAATTTTAAAGGTGCCTTGTACGAGCAAGAATTTCTCCAAACAAGTTTGTGCCTACACATCCCCAGCATTAGCTGAATGAAATAAGGATTTTCTTGGCTTGGTCTGGCTCTGACATTGCTGCAATTATTCATGAGGCAACAGCTTGAATCACTTCCAGCTGAAATTATATAAAGCTGTGGATAATGAAACCTCTATCAACACTGAGGCAGAGGATTTAGTCTTTATTATACCTGCAGGGACTTGAAGTTCTTCACTGAAACTTAGAGAGGGCGATGGGCTAAAGAAACTCTTGATGAACCTGAATATGTTTCCAAGGAGTGTGGAAAATTCCTCGTGTTCTTCTTTAGAACAACACAAATAAATCTCATCATGGAGTAATAAAGACTTTTCTTTGAGAGTATCAGGCCCTGAAAGAAATTGCAGCAGCATTGATGGTCTCATCAGGATTTCCATGAATTCCTGACTGCACAAGGTCCTGCCATGTGCTCGGCTCAGGGATTTCAGCAGAGCCCTGCCTGAGTCACCTTCAGGGGAGGGATGGCTCAGAACATGAAGAAATGCAGCTTTCCAACCCCAAACTGAGAGGTTTTGTGGTTTCTTTAACTAGATCACCAACAACAGGCTTTTGTCACACATGGAACAACCAAAAAATCAATGTCAGTTATGGGAGCAGAGGGTCTCTACCTGTGCTCTAACATCTGATTCTCTGTGGGACACATTTGATTTTAAATTCAGCACCAAAGGCACATTTTATTTTCATAAAGCTGATCATCTGCATTGCAGAGATTTAAAATATCCTACGATGATGATGGACCTCAACAAATGAACAATTAAAATGCACATCCTTAATTGTTCTCACGTCATCCAAGGCCTGCACTGGGCTTTTAAAGTGGGAAGGATTTCCAATGGCAGATGGAAGAACTGAAACAATTCTCTGCTCTCCTGAAAAGTTATCCAATTTTGAAAATCCAGTGGATTAAGTGTTGATTTAATATTGATTTCTTCATTCGGTGCTTGTTACTCGTCAGGAGCTGTAGGCACAAGATGAGGGGAATGGGTGCAAACTGAAACAGAGGAGAGATAGATGGGATATTGGGAAGGAGTTCCTGGCTGGGAGGGGGGGGAGGGGCTGGGATGGAATTCCCAGAGCAGCTGTGGCTGCCCCTAGATCCCTGGCAGTGCCCAAGGCCAGGCTGGACAGGGCTTGGAGCAGTGGGGACAGTGGGAGGTGTCCCTGCCATGGCAGGGGTGGGATGGGATGAACTTTGAGGTCACTTCCAACCCAAACCATTCCAGGATTCTGTGATTCTCTAAATCCTGCAACAATTAGCTTAATCGTGCTGGAGAACCTCAAATAAATTTGCTTTTCCTGTTGATATCTGCACATAGCCAGTGGGTTTTCTTTGATGAGGAAAATTCTGTGTGCAGTAAATGAAATTCACTCCAGAAGGGTCCAGCGCCCAGCCCAGGATGGAGCAGGCACAGAACCCCTGGCTCATGGATTCCATTCCCTGTGGATGTTGCTCCCTGTGCTGGATAAGGGCTCCAGCCTGCTTCTGCTTCAGCTGAAGAGTGAAAATTCACATTTCTCACCCTCCTTAGGGGACTTTTCCATCATTAAATGAAAAGCAGCACTAAATAACCAGACATCTGTCTCGTTCTTTTGGCATTGAGACAGATGTTCCTGTTTCAGTCCTGGAGTAAAACAGAAGCCACTCAGATCTTGTTCTCTAAATGCCTCACAAATGCCAGCAGCTGCCAAAGGAAACCTTTACCAACACTTCCTGTGGGTGCCCTTTGTAAACAGCTCCTTCAGGGAGGAATTTGGGCATGAGATCAGCGGGGCTGGGAATCCCCATAGCAGAGGGAGCCCCGTGGCTGTTCCCCAGCAATGCAGGAAGGGAGGAGGGATCTGTGAGTTTGGGCTGAAAGGAAGCAGATTCCCCTTCCCAGAGCCCACAGAGGGAAGGGGAGACAGGCCCAGGGAGGAGAGAGGGACCCCAAGGTGCCCAGAGAAGCTGCATGGGCACCAGAGCTGTTGTTGCAATCCCAAAGCTAATCCCAAAGCTGCCTTGCCCCAGTGACATCCACAGCCCGTGGGGTAATTTCCATGTTCCTTGCAGACCAAGCTGGGATTCACATCCCCAGGGCTGAGTCTGCAGGAGAAAGCTCATGGAAAATCTGAGTTTCTTGTCCACAAGGAAGAAAACAGACTTGCTTAGGGAGGCAGGGTGGGAAGCAGATAAAACTGCCCTAAGCAGTGAGTGATAAAGCAAGTGTTCAGAGACAAATATTTGGAGGTTCTCAAACAGGAAAAGCAGGAGAAGACTGGAAGGAAAATTATACATTTGAAATGAGGTCACATTCTAGCATGCTATTTAAATTATTTCTACATGATGTAAGTCAGAAATGATGTGTTTTGCTCTTGCTGTGATGAAGAAATCGTGTTTTTCAGGGTGACACCCTCTGTCACCACGTGGAATCACTGAAGGTGATGCAGGGATATGAAGGCACTGAGAGGATGCAAAATTGTGTTCCAAACCACAGTGATCACAGACAGGGTGGGCTCTCTCTGGAATAACCCCTTCCCACCCCCTGGATTTCTGTGTGGGGTGGGAAGGCTTGGCTGACTGTGACTCCTCAGCCACAGACAGCCCCTCCTGCCCAACTACACAAGCACCACAGAGGTGCTTTGGTCCAAAAAGTGAATAATCCATGGGAAAAGGACAGGGCAGACCAAGGAGCTCTCCCAGCTGTGAATCCCCCAGTGACTCGTGCAGATCCTCCAGCAGAACGGAGCTGTTCAGCCTCTCCTCGTCCCTGAACCTCCAGTCCTTTTCCCTCTGCTCTGATGTCAGGGTTGTCACAACTCCCATCAGCAATGGTCACCCACCCAGTGCCACACAGATCCCAGGGTTTCCAGGCACCGCTGATGCCTGAGGATTTTAGCTTCTGTATTTTTCATGTGTCTGTAGTGATTTTTAGTGTATAACTCTGGGCTCCACACAGGGTGCTGAGCTGCTGTTATCACATTTTTAGACAAAACAATTCCTCCCTGATCCCCAAACTCAAGGACACCTCACTGTCTCAGGCCCCAAGATATGGAAACAACAGTGAATTAATTGGGGGGAGCAAACCTGGAGTAATTGACTTCATCACCTGGAGCTGTAATTGGAGGATTGACCCCAGATATGCAAATGGACAGAACTTATAAAGTGTGAAAAACCCGTGACACGTTGTCCGTTTTCAGTGTAGCCCCTCACCTGGGCTTTGTCTGCCCCAAATGCACCTGAAGGCCTTCAATAAACAGAACTGCTTTTTATCCTCCTAACTTTGTCTCACCTCTGTTTTAGGTGAGCCCCTCAAGGCATCACCATGGCCACGTGCCTGCTGCTCTCTGGAGTCCCCAGGAGCTGCTGCTTTCCCGAGGGTGAATTCCCAAACCTCAGATGTGCCCTCCAAAGCCAGCAAAGCCCAGGCCCCTGAGCTGCCCACGTAGGAATGCTCGAAGGGAAAACCATCAAGTAGCTTCCAGTAAATATTTAAGGAATCAGCACTTCCCAACAAAAGCCACACTTTCTTTGCCTTTCACTCCGAAGAACTGGGTGGTCTCTGGCCTTTTGAACCAGCAATTGGTGGCAGAAGAACAGAAGGTGAACCTTTGCTCAAAGACCTCTCAAGTATCCCAGGAAACACAGTCCTGGGAGATCCAGCTGTGCTCCTGGTGCAGGGAATTTGCACAGCTGGGAATCTGTGGTGCAGATCCAGGGGCTGCTCTTATCTGCCCTCCCCTTAATCCTTGTGGCCACGGGCTGCCTTTAGAGCTGGGGTGGGGAGGCTTTAATGGGGATCCAGCTGTTGTAGTGGCTCGGAGTAACACAGATCTAATTTTGTCTGTTCCAGACAGAGCATCCAGACACAACAGAGCTGTTCCTGCAGAACCTCGGGAAAGGAGGAAGCACAGCACGACGGGAGTGATAAATCTTGTGAAAGGGCCATTACTGTGACGAGATTACAACACAACCCAGCTGCTTCTTAGCCTTTAATCCCAGCTGAAGGAGGAAGAGGGTATGTGGGCTTTGCCAGGAGCTGTGCACGCTCTGGGCTGGTGCCCTGACATCTGGGAAGAGGTGTGAGGGATGATGCAGGGCTGGCCACAGCCCATTCTCCTGCAGAACGAGGGATCCCAGCCTGGAATCCACCTCACAGCACACCCTGGGGCAAGAAGAGGAGGAATTGCTCCAGCCTGACACAGCTGCCAGCGGCTCTCACTTTGCTCCTCACAGAAAGGTCCCCAGCCTTTGGCGTGATTCATGCCCAGCATGGTGACATCACCTTGCCTTGGAAGTGTCAGATCAAGTGATTCAGAATCCTCCTGAAGTTTTGGATGTATGGCAAATCCAGGCAGCCCCAGCCGTGCTAGGAACTCATCTCCAGCTGGGAAAATGGAGTGTTTCACAGACACTGTGCCTGTACAATAACTGATACTGGACCCACAGATTGCCATGGGCAGGGATTTCACAGCCCTGCTCAGGCAGCACAGAGTGAGGGGGTGACAGTGGCACTGCCTTGACAGGAATGCTTTGTTCCCCTCGTTGTGCACATCAATCAGCTCTCCTTGGGCTGGACCCCACAGACACTGCCCAGCCACGCTTTGCCCTGCCGTGTCACCATCATCCCTGGGAGTTCCACTGGTCTGAGCCCTCTGAGCAGCCCACTCGTCCCAGCACTTGTACATCCTGCCCCAGCAGCTCCCTGCAGCCCAGGGCCTGGAATGATCTGTGGATGAGAGCTGCAGTGTGAAGAGAGGCTCCCAGACAAGGACAGGAGCCAGCCACGCTCGGGGCCAGTGCTGTCACCCTGCCCCTTTCTGCAGGAAGAGCCCTGGATGGAGCAGGGCTGCAAAACCCCTGGAGGGGAACTGCTCTTTTTTCAATTGCAGCTGCCAGGCAGCGGGCACAGAAAGGGGAACCTGGGGACAGCAGGAGCCTGGCAAACGCAGAAATGCCACAGAGAGGAAGGAGAGGTGAAGCTGAGCCACAGCCACCCTTCCTGTAAGTGCCCTGTTCCTGGGGGAGGGAGAGCAGCTCGGCTGGAAGAGCTTGCAGCCAAGGAGGAGCTTAGTCCGGCCAGGATTGAGCTGGGTTTTACTGGACTGGCCCAACACGTGATGGAAATGTGGGAAACGTGGTGCCCTCGCAGTCACCAGCAGCAAAGGAGGCACTGCAGAGGGAGAAGTTCAGCAGGAGATGCAATCAGCCTCCCATCAGCTCGAGGGCTCAGGAAGCTGATGGAACTGGATGTTCTACAGACTGAGGAAGATTAAATTAAGTCATCTTTTTAAATGGGAAATGACTTCCTGAGTTAGTAGGACAGGCCAGAGGTTACAGCAGTGTTGGTCTGACCCAGGAGGAGCTGCCAGGAAAAGGCTGAGTAAAACCATGCCAGGTCAGGCTTTTTCAGGCAGTGGCTTTCCAGCTGGGCTCTGGAATGCTGGGAATGTTGATGGCCAGGGTGTTGCTCAGTGCCCCATCAGTCACACATTAGGGCAGGTGACAGCACCGGGACCTCCACGCTTTCCAGGCAAACCCTGCAGGGAGAGCCACAGTGAGGTACTCGGGACCGTAAAAATCCTGGAGCCCTCTATCTGCTCCCTGTCTGAACCCTATAAATCCAGGAGCCCCTTTCTCTATCCCTCCCTGTCTTGACTATATAAATCCTGGAGCCCTCTATCCATGCCTCTTTCTCTGGACCTTATAAATCCTGGAGCCCTCTATCT
>VZTX01014776.1:0-48773 GCA_013400915.1 Pardalotus punctatus
GATGAGTTTGCCACCTTTACATGGTTTGCTCTACATTTACACATAACTATTTAGGATGTTTTAAAGATATATAAACTACCTTTATTTAGTGTGTCAGGAGTGTGATATTGCAAACAATGCGTAAATACATTGAAGAGAACATTTGGGTTTCCTATGTTGGAAAGACATTGTGTGACCTCCTCAAGGTAGAGAACACTTGCTGTTTCAAGTTTCAGCCGTGGTAGGAGGTTTGATGTAAAAGCAGGTGAATTAAGCTTCAAAAGCTTCCAATCAGATAAAATGCGGAACAGATTAAGTGCAGTAGACTGGCACTGTTTATTAGAAAATGGCCTATGAAGGAAAATTGGCTAAACTTTAAAGAGGTGCTGGAGTTGGCTCAGGGGGGGAGTGAATATAACTTTACATAAAACTAAACATAAAACTTTAAGCCCAGTGTGGATGAGTGATAAGTTGTTAAAGTTAATTGTGAGTGAAAATAGAGCTCCAAAGCGTGCAGGGAGCAGCAGAGTCTGGGGCTGTTGGGGGGGTTTATAGGGACAAATCTGCTACACAAATGGAGGATCTGAGAGGCAAAATGGAGAGAGAGCAGTTAAGGCCATTAAGCTCAAGAATATTCTGGTGAATAAAGACATGAAATGAAGCAGAGGGACTGCTCTGGGGATATTTTGTGTTCTAGGAAAAGAACCCCAACAGCTCTAGGGAGAACTAAGGATTCAGTTCAATTTAATGCTGTGCCACTACACGGTGCAACTCTTCCAAGGAATTGTAAAGTGCCTGTATTCAATTACCTATGATAAAATTTGCTGTTAATTAATAGTAATTATTGTATCATAATATTTATAAGCTGTTACAAGGGTAACTGCATGATTATGTATTGTGTGCTATGACTGTATGTATAGGGAGGTATGTTAAGATATGTGGTAATAGAGTGCATGAAGTTTTGTATCTAAGGACATGGATAAGTTATGAAAAGGCCTCTGTATGAAATGTATCCTGTCAGAGATGGCCACAGATGTGATTGTGTACATCCCATAGCGCACACTTAGAATGGGGCATCTCTAGAGAATCCACACATACATAGCATCTGTAGAATCCACACATCAACACCATCCAGAGGGAGCTGGACAAGCTCCAGGAGTGGCCCAAGGGAATCTCGTGGGGTTTAACAAGACCAAGTGCTGGTGCTGCAGCTGGGGCAGGACAGCCCCCAGGGTCAGTCCAGGCTGGGGATGAGCAGCTGGAGCAGCCCTGGGAGAAGGACTTGGGGGTGCTGGGGGTCAGAGCTGGACCTGCCCTGGCACCCAGAACCCCCCGAGCCCTGGGCTGAGCCCCCAGCGTGGGCAGCAGGGGAGGGGGGGATTCTGCCCCTCTGCCCCCTCAGGTGAGACCCCACCTGCAGAGCTGCCCCAGCCCTGGGCCCAGCACAGGAAGGAGCTGGAGCTGCTGGAGAGAGTCCAGAGGAGGCTCCAGGATGAGCAGAGGATGGAGCAGCTCTGCTGGGAGGAAAGGCTGGGAGAGCTGGGATTGTTCAGCCTGGGGACGAGAAGCTTTGGGGTGACTGAATTGTGACCTTGCAGAGCCTGGAGGAGCTGACAGGAAAGATGGAGAGAGACTGGGGACAAGGGATGGAGGGACAGGACACAGGGAATGGCTTCCCACTGCCAGAGGGCAGGGATGGATGGGATCTTGGGAAGGAATTGTTCCCTGTGAGGGTGGGCAGGCCCTGGCCCAGGGTGCCCAGAGCAGCTGGGGCTGCCCCTGGATCCCTGGCAGTGCCCAAGGCCAGGCTGGACAGGGCTTGGAGCAGCCTGGGATGGTGGAAGTTTCCCCTACCATGGCTGGGGTTGGAATGAGATGGTCCCTTCCAAGCCAAACCATTCTCTGGTTATACGATTCTATGATTTATTTTATGGGGATTTTTTTCTCTTTTCTCAATCCTTTTCCATCTTATGCTAGAAACAGATAAATGATAAAAGGATCCCAGGTCGCTAATCAATAGCTGTTTTTCCTTGAATTTAAGGCTCGATTTGTTGGACTCCTATATTACACTTATAACAATATGGGGTTTTTGATGTTAGGAGAGGGTACAGTTGTGCACAGAGCACACCGGGAGCCACAGAGCTCTTTCTCATACCTACTGCATTGGAATATTCATAGACATTGCTCACCTTGTTCTCATTTCTTTGATAAGCCATGGCTGCTATCACCTCTTGTGCCCTGGAGGGACCTCATCCTTGGAGGGCTGGCCTGACCCAGATACAGCTCCTTGTTCTTGTTTAACCTCATGAAATCCCCATGCTGATCTTTCCCAGGTTCTTCTGGATGGCCCCGTCCTTCATGTGTGGCAACCACACCACCCAGCTTTGCAATTCAAGAGAGGATCACTGTGTACTTTCACCTTGACCATAATTTGCTCTAATTTTCTTCATGAAAGTCAGAACTTCATTGTCACTTTCTGATCTCTGAGCTTCAGGCAATACGAGTGGGTTTGGGTAGGCTGGATGGGAGGTGTCGGAGCAGAGCCTCTGTTGAGGGCAGTGCTGAGGCCAGGAACACCCAAGAAAAGTGAATTTATAACATCCAGGAGTGGCAGGATAATTTTATGGAACACTTCAAGGACAGAGGTCATAAAATGAACCGTCTTCACCTCCCAACTCACAGCTTCTTTCTTCTTAATTAGAAATGGAATCACCAACTTTGCAGAGCAGTTAATAACTTTGAGTAGCTGCGATGGGATACTGGACATCCTCTAAATGCTGCAGCTACACAGAGCTACAAAACACAGACCTGGCTGACATTAAAAGGTGCTTTGGCCAAGTTTCTGAAGCATTACAAAATGAGGAAAATCAAACAGACATCTTCAGTGAGGATCCAAAAGGAGGAAGATGCTAAATCCACTGGCAGAAAATACGTCTTTAATAGCATTTTTTTCAAGAAATGTACATAGAAAATAGCTAGAATATCATCATATTAATCCACTGCATTTTTCCTACCACTTTGTCAGCCTTTGCTACTTCTGCTACTTATTTTATAATTATTCCCAAACCAGGAATCCTTTTTGATGTGATTTAATTACAGTAAATACTGTACAAATGAACAGTGGGAGATGCTCAGTAATGCAGAGTTTCAGGGATAGAATTTTTGTACTCTGAAAACAGAGAAGTTCTTAAAAAATCCCATTCATTTGTGAGACAGAAAGGATAAAACAGTGGTGCCAGTATTTATTCAGCTTCATCCACAAACTTTCTCCTTTAGCTGGAGCTCATATTCTGCTCACTGACTGCTCAGAGAAATGCCAGGCAGGTATTCTCAGACGGAAAAAAAAAGATGTTGATAAATGACAGAGAAAACATCCTTTAAAATAAAGTTTAGATCAGGGAGTGGTGGTCGTCATCTGCCTGCTCAGAGGCTGAAGGCTGTGGGGGTCATGGTGCATTTGGCACTTGGTCCTATTCCTTGCAGTTAGACAGTAGTGAGAGCTGACAGCCTTCATTTTTCTCAGAATTGTATTCTTGGGCTTGCAGGCCTTTGAACAGCACCATTAAATACTGTCACAATGGCTTTTGGTCTCGAAGGGAGCAGGAGAATGGTTCTGATAGCTCAAACCTGCTTTAAATCACAGCAGCAGCAATGCCCAGGCAAACCTCATTACAGCCAGCTAAATGATGATGAAAACAGATCCTGGCTGCTTTAGCACCTTTTGGAACATGGTGACATATCTGGAATGAATTCCCCATCAGTGACTCTGATTTACATCAGTTCAGCAGAGCAGAACCTGACGTGTTCAGTGGATTCCTGGGTTTTAAGGGCAGGAGCAGTCCCACAGGCTAATCCTGTTCTCTACGGGAACAAAGCCGCAGCCTTTTAGACGTTAATGCTCCAACCCCAGAAAGATACAGTGGAACACTTTGCAATCTCCCTTTGCATTTTACTGTGCAATAACTACGCTGTGGGTTCTTCTAATACCCTGACAAGAATTCCCAGGGCAAGGTGGTATGTGCAAGCAGAGCCTGCTGCAGCAAGCACTGCCTGTTTTGTTGCAAGAATCAGTGCTGGACCTTGCATGTTTGTTGTGAAGATCCATGGGCAGAGGGCTGGTGGCTCAGGACAGCAGTGGGGGGAGGTATTACCTAGCTTTGTGTGAACCCTCCATAAAGTTCAGTTTTTAAACTGTGGGTTTGGCCAAGTCTCACTCTCTGTGTCAGTCAGTTCCTTTGTTTGGACCAGGGTAGATTTAAACATTATTTTTGTGTGTGGATCCATTGATTTTTTTTTTTTTCCTAATCTTTTGGTTAGAAATAATTTGGAGGGAGCTGATTTAAATAAGGCCTGATGTGTCCTGGCTGGGCTTGCTGTGGCTGAGGAACACATTCTTGGGCACTGAGCTGCGGGCGTTCCGTCTGCTCGTGGCTGGTCGGGATATCCAACAGCTTGGAACACACAACGTCTTTTCTGCTCTCCCTAGGGACACCTAGCAGGTTTTATGACAAAGCCTTTATCCCAGCTTTTAGTTCTCAGCCCCTGTTTCTTCAAAGTATTCCAGGAATTTGACTGGGATAAGAAAGAGAACTCCAGTGTCTCCTTAAGTCTCAGCAAATGAATGAATTTAATATGAGGATACACAGGCTTGTTCATTTTCAGCCCTGTACAATTTGTTGGTACAGATTTTCCAGTCTTTTTATAAAAGATGTAGAAACTCTGTGACTGGGGGTGGGGAGGAGGAACTTTGGAAAAATGCTGTACTTTATAAGAAAACAGCATGTTAAGAGAAGCAAGTGTAGAGAATGTGGCTGGAGATGTGGCCTCAGAACAGGATCCCAGGCTCACATTGTTCTTTCCCCATCTGCTTGCATGTGTTGCTATGGGAGAGCTGAAGCTCTGTGACAGAATTTGCTGGTCTTTCCTACACACTGCTTTACTCCACAAATAGATCCCATGGTAATTCATTCTTTGAGGATACACTGCTCCAGGAGCTTGACTGTGTTTGCAGAACTGCAAGGGCTTCAGAAGTGCTGGAAAACTGTTTGAAACCTTTTGTGCTTAAATTATAAGCCTCCTCAAAAAGAAAACCCTGCTAGGTCAGGTTTTTAGGATATTGGCATAGGAAACCAAAGGCTGATTACACAGCCTAGGCAGACCAAAGGCCATGAGGTGTTCATGGAGTTGTAAGAGCCTGTTGGGTGTATTTGCTGTGAAAAACTTGCCGGTGTTTGCTTACAGGTCGGCTTTAAACACGCAGGGGTGGAGGAGATGCAGCAGAACTCTGTGCCGTGCCTTGCTGGGTATGCAGAGACACAGGGTTGCAATTACCAGGACACCAAACACCGATCCCAGTGACATGAAAATCTTGATGAGCACAGAATGGAAATGCAAAATGAGCCAAGAACATAGCCCCTGTTTTAATACCCCTTTATGCAGAAATTAAAAGAGATGCTGAAATGGAAAAGGCATTTCTCCCTCTCAGGCATGTGTCACCTCTTAAACCTTTTTTTTCCCCAGCATTTAGAAGCCTAAAATGGGAGTAAAGTCCGTGCTGGGAGCACTGCTGGTGGCTTTGATGTAGGACACAGTGGATTCAGGATTTCAGGGAGCAAAGCTACTGGAAAGGGCTGAGCTGTTCATTACCAACTCGCCGGTGCTGAACAAATGCAATCGCTGTGTTCAGTGTAATTAATGACTCATTTAGCACATAAAGGGAATTGCACGTTGCTATATTCTTGGCTCGTAGCAAACAGCTCATTTTCTGCCATACAACAATCCATTGAAAGGCTGGATGTACAGCAAGACACACACATTCCATGGCGTGGGTTCTCCCCTGGCTGACAGGCAGGGAAGGGAGCAGTCCCTGGTGCAGAGACCTCTGAGTGTGAACTCCTGTAAAGCAGTTTAGGGCAGAAGTCAGTGCTGGGGTTCAATTTGTTGTGTCTTTTACACATGAACATTTTTGCAGTTCAGTTTTTGACACTAAGCCAGGCTTTGCAGGACTAGCCCTGCAGCCTGTGGGATGGGAGTGCTGCCCTGTTTGAAAACCTCAGTGAAAGCCAGGCAATAACCACCTCAGAGATGTCTCCTAAAGCACTTTCACAACAACTGCTCTAGCACTGAGCTTGGGTATGAAACCATTAAAGTGACTTTTGGATGGAAATAATCATGAACATTCCAAAAGAGTAATTGCTGTAGAGGAGTCCCAAAGAGTGACCTGATGTTAGTGGAAAGAAGAAAGCAGAAATAAGTGTTAGCAGAAATTAGGGAGAATAATCTTTATTTCTTTCCTTTAGGAGTCTCAAGAACTGCTGATAAACATGAATAAAGATAATAAATAAATAAAGATGATAATATATAGATAAAGATAATATATAAATAAAGGGAGGTAATAGAACTACTCAGAGTAACCGCTGGAAAAAATAACTTTAGGTAGGCAAATTTTTCTCTAGATTAAAAAGCCTTCAAAACTGTAAGTTAAGAAGCTGCTCCATTTCCATTTCACTGGGCAGTTCAGGGTATGGAGAGGACCCATGACAATGGGTCTGGAGCAGGGGGTGTTGTAAGGGAAGAGGAAACAAAGTTGTTAGAGTGTGTGAAAGAGACACAGGGGAGTAAATTATCATTTAAATTGGTTGTGTGACATCTCATTCCCATCCTTGTCCCACTGAACCCAGCTGATTCTCTGGGATTGCTGCCTTTTTCTGCATCCTGCTTGTTGTATCAAAACCTGTGGTGTAAAATCATGGGAGTTCAGTGGAGTAAGTACTGACCATGAAAGTTCAAATACACATGAGGAGTACTGTGATCATGGAATTCCTATTTCAGAGATTTTTCAAAGCCATTGAACTGCAAAGGTGAGGTGAAACACAATGTTGGGGGATATTTTCATGGGTGACCTTCTCTGCCTGGGTATTCAGGAGGGAATATGTGATGCACCCCAACTCCAGGGGAGCAGCCAGCTTGGAAATGCACATCATCTCCACCAGGCCAGCTGTTTTTGTCATTCCTGCTGAGTTGTCTGGACTTGACCTTCCTGTGCTGCACCAAAGATGCTCAGCTGGGCCGTGCTGCATCACAGACACAGCCAGGAGCTGCTGCCTGGGAGGGGCCAGATTGCCCAGGCTTTGTGGGGTTTTCCTTTGGCTGCTCCATGGTCTCCATGCCCTGTTCCAGCTGGTTTGGGGTGGTGGGCAGCACTTTGTGCCCACAGAGCACAAACCCCTCAGCAGGCACAGCCAGGGCAGAGGGAACAGGGCTTGCACTGGGTGTTGTTACTCCAGAGTGTACAGGATTGTAGGATTTTTTATAATTAAGCTTTCAACTGCTGTTGGAGTAATTTCATTCTCACCTCCTGCCCCACAGTGATCAACCATTATCTCTGAAAGTCTGTCCTGAGGATGGAGATTTGCCTAGAATTCACTTTATTATTGCTATCCAAAGGAACCCCAGGACAGCTTCAAGAACAGTACAAAAATGCATTAAACCACTGTTAGATTGAGGGAGGAAAAGGTTCATGCACCAAAGCCAGCCCCCCAAACTCCTGATATCCTGATACTACAGTCAGTGCGAGCAGATCTTCCATCTGCTGGAGAGGGGGGCTTGGAAAATACAGCAAACAAATCCCACCTGCAGTAAACCATCGTGGAGCTCACAAGGACCTGACCCTGGGGATTTGGGGATTTAGGGATGCAGCTTCAGCCCAGTTAAATGCAGAAGGAATGAATTTCAAGGCAAAGAATTGACCAAGCTGGAGGTGAAAAGTTCCAACTTTTGTGAAGATGTGAGGATGGGCAAAGATGTAAATTATATTGAGGCAGGCACCAGAACAGGTAATGGAAGTGTTACTTGGACTACAGTAGAACTAACTGAAAAATAGGCTGAAAATACTTGGGAATTAATGGTTATAATAAATTTATGTATATACATATATGTATATATACAATTACATATATATACATATATATAAATAATTTTAATTAAATTAACGAATTAACATAATATGTGTATTTATGACATATATTTCCTCCTAGTTTTCTTCTCTGTGGCATTTGCTGAGATACCTGCAAAGAGCACTGGTGATGCTCTAATGCAGCAAAGTGCAGGAGCCTGGTTTTGGGATTACAGAAGGGAATTTTTTTTGGACTCCCCCTATTTAATGCTTGGTTATTTTTTCAGCTCTAAATGCTCTCCAATTTCTGCATTTGTGGAAGTCACCCAGGAAATTGCTGACTGTGGATGTCTTTCCTCTCCTGGTGCCATATCCAGCCTGGAGGGAGAGCAGGGACAGAAGGGGACAAATGTTCACATCATGTCATTGATCCCAGCTCTGCGGCATTGCTCCAGGATCAGCTCCAATCTCAGTGTAGTGCCAGATGCATAAATAAAGGGAATAATTTCAGCTGACATTTTTTTGTTGCCTTTTTACATCTTTTTCTGTGACTTGGAAGAGCAGAGAAGACCTTGACCTTTTTCATTACTGCCCAGTAATTCCAGTGTGGCATTCCTGAGAGGTGAGCAGCTGGACAGAGATCCCAGTTTGGGCTTATATTTGGGAGCCATGCGAGTGCAGAGAGTGACATTTTGTTAAATGCAGAATGATTTATAAATTTTGAATGTAATTCCTTTCCTAAGTAATTTTTCTCCTGTTTTTCTTTTTGCTTTTTACTTCAAACAAGAGCAACTAGTGATTTTTTTTAAATGCCAGGCACCCTGATTAATATTAAAAATTAACACATTAAACATAGATTTGATTGTATTCTGGTGGCTGATGAGACTTTGACTGGCAAAGGCTTTCAGTGGTGTCTGAACTAGACCGGAACTGTGCTGGATATGTCTTGATGCTCTTAATCCATCAGTATTTTACTTCCATGTCTTTAAATCAACCACTCCCTTGCTGTTCATTCATTTTGGTTGCTGGAGATGAGGGTGCTACAGCAGATCCTGATCTGTAAATCAGGCCCAGTGATTTTCAGTAATTCATGTTCTTTCTGCTTTTATGCCAGATAAGAAGGGATAACCCATTATTCTGTGTTATTTGTCTTTGTCTGTATAAAGCCAAAAGGGATAAGGAATGAGGTGCCTGCAGGTTGGGGTGGCATCCCAGAGCTTCCCACACAGCTCCAGTTCCTTATTATGTAACAGGAAGTTCTAAAATATGGTAAAAATCCACTTTCTAACATTTTGGCATATAAATGAATTCCTTGTCCTTCCAATTCAGGCAGTATGGTCTCACATATGTTTTTTGTCTCATATTGAAAGGATCTGTGCTAATTTGGCTCCATGTTTACTCCACCCATAGCTTTGCACATTGTCTTCATCTTTATGGTAGGGTTTGCCTATAATGTAGAAAGACAAAATAAATTTGGTTTGCAGGAGCAAAGACATCTGAGAGGCTCTGTCCAGGGCAGGTGTGCTCCAGGTTTATGGTGGGATGGAGCAGTATTTGGGTCTCATGCAGAGCCAGACATGGGTGGGGATGTTACAGACCAGGCTTTTCCCTGGGATTGTTGTTTACCTGCTGCCAGGCAAGTCTCTTTTCCCTGCTCTCTTTTTGCTGTTCATACAAATCAGTATCACAGAATTTCCAGGCCGGTTTATGTACAGCTCAAACTGAGGGGTCTGTCTGTGATCTGAGCACAGACATGCCAGGGAAGGGGTGGCTTTGAGGGCATGGGCCAAGGTTTGGGGCTTTTTTTATGATTGTTTTTCTTTTATTTAAGTGTGGGGGGTTTTTGAGGAGAATGGAGTGCTGTGATATTTCTCTGTAAAGAGAAATCTCTCTGTGGTATCTCTCTGTAAAAAGAGAACCTTCTCTCTTTGTGTAATTTTCTGTGCTATGTTTCCACCCATGTGTAAGATAAGACTGAATGGCTTCCCAAATCACCCATGTCCAGTCCCTTGCTGTGGAGGTGAGCACACAACAGCATTCTCTACTTGAAATCATCAGACTTTGCCTCAAACTGGATTGTTTGGGTTTTTTTATAGCTCCTATTCTATTATAGCCCTTTTGTTACCACAGCTTTGCAAACCCAGAGCAATACACAGCAATTAAGCTTGATTTGACGTCGTATTTGTTTCAGCCTGTTCCCTGTCACTCAAGGCTCTTTGCCACACCTGATGGACAGTGGGACAATGGGGACAGTTTTCATGCTGGCTGGTGTAGGAGTTTTCACATCCACAATGATTTTGCTGTGGATGGTCAGCTTTAGTTGGCTTTTATCACGAAATGAGGAAACATTTCCACATTTTTTTCCCCACATCTTATTGACCTCTCACTGTCCCCGTCCAAGCTCTGTCTGCAGCCACAGAAAGGTTTGATTTGTTGCTACTCTAGAAAACAGGGATATCCCTTGGAAATTTCTGAGGGATGGCTGAGTCTGCCTGTTACAGGGAAGCAGTGCCTTGGCCCTGCCCTGTTCTGAACCTCCCTGCTGTGGCAGGAGGTGTCAGGAGGAAGAGGATGCTCAGGCTCAGGATCTACATGTGGGAGCCAGGGCTGTGCTGAGGTACAGCTCTGCTCCTTTCCCTACCACCTTCATCCCTGCTCCTGTCCTTTGGCTTCCTCCTTCCCAGCTCTGCCATCCCAGTCCCCTCCCAGGTCAGGAGGTGCCCTGGGTGCTTTCCCCTGCCCAGCTGCTCTCAGGTTGCTGTCTCACCTTGCTCTGTAACCTCACCCTCCATAATGTGCCTCTGCTGACAGTTACACTTTCTCCCAGGCTGTGCCATTCCCTCTTCTCCTCAGCTGGCTCATTCCATGCTTTTTCTCCCCCGGATGATAGATGGAGGACCAGGAATGAGAGCATCTGGCGGGGGCCAGCGCGTGCCCCGCACCGTGGCCAGGATTTGTGATGTGTCGGGGGGGGTCCAGCTGCAGGGGCTGAGCTCACGCCTGGCCCACGGCCAGGGCACAACCCCGAGCAATCCAAGCAGGTGTCGGGGACAGGTTTGAAGTGCCAGGGGTCTGGGGGTGTGTTTGGTTTCTGCACAAGGGTTGTGTGTGCATAAAGCACCGTGGGGTGTGCTGGGGCTCCGAACCGCACGAGGGTTTCACCCGTGGCACGGAGCAGCCCGTGCTGCTCTGAGAGGAAAGATCTCCAGCCAACAAACCATGTGGTGCCTCTGTGCTCAGCTCTTCAACTGTGAAAGAAGGGCTTCACTCACACTTTCTTGCTGGAAAAGTCCACATCTGATAAAGGTTGTTAATTTACTGTATGGTTTGCCTAAATTACCACCAGGTCACCAAGACAAACCAGAGCAATTATTTCAACAAAGCCCACAGAAAATACTGGCATTCACTCATGGAAATGTCCTCTTATCCCGTTGGATTTGAAGGTGATGCAATGTGATAGGTGTTTTTTTAGACCCCAAGCTGTCACAGAGTGTCCAGAGGAGGGAGCCGGGGCTGGGGCAGGGTCTGGAGGGGCCACCCGAGGAGCGGCTGAGGGCCCTGGGCTGGTTCAGCTCAGCAGAGGAGCCTGAGGGCAGAGCTCCCCGGGGGCTGCAGCTCCTGCCGAGGGGCAGCGCAGGGACAGCTCCGAGCTCTGCTCCCTGCGACAGGGACAGCAGCCAGGGCACGGCTGGAGCTGGGCCAGGGCAGGCTCAGGCTGGAGAGCAGGAAAGGTTCTTCCCCCAGAGGTGCTGGGCACTGCCCAGGCTCCCCAGGGAATGGGCACGGCCCCGAGGCTGCCAGAGCTCCAGGAGCGTTTGGCCAGCGCTGCCAGGGATGGACAGGGTGGGGTTGCTGGGGGTCTGTGCCAGGAGCTGGATTGATGATCCTGGTGTGTCCCTTCCAGCTCAGGATATTCCAGGATCCCAGATTCCTGCTGCTGTGGGAGCACTCTGACACCTGCCTGTCTCGCTCGTGTTCTGTGCTGCTCTCCCAAGCCCTCTCCCCTCTCTCCTGAGCTGTTGCAGCAGTGTTGGCCCATCCAAGACCATCAGCACCTCTCTGGATGAGGGGCTGTGCAAGGACATAGAGGATCTTCTAAATGAAATATCCTGCTCTGTTGAGGAGGTTCTTTCAAAGAATTCTTTCTTTTGGCTAACTAGAAGGAACAATTTTGTTTTTCGAGCCCTCACAATGTAGTGAAGGTCTGAAGAGGTTTGTGATTTAAGAACGTCTTTTCCCAGCAGGTGCAGTGACATTATCTCGGAAGTACAGGAACTACTGGTTCAGGCTTTTCCTCCATTGCCATCAGTGCTTGTTTCCTCAGAAAGATTTTGTGTCAAACCATGATTTTAACTTGCAAATGTAATTCTTACCTTGGGACTGGTTTTGAGGCTGTGTGAGCTCTGCAAGGCCCCCATGCCTCAGCCTGGGTGTGATGAGCTGACTTGCTGTCTGAAGCCGTCTGAACCTCTCAGTGCTCTGTCACTGGGCTGCCCAGAACCACAGCAAGGCCCTCCTGAAGCTGGATTTATCTACACCACACATGAGACTTTTTACCTCTTAGAGGCATGGTTAGTTAAAACCCCCCAATAATTAAAAATTAAAATAAACCCCCGCAATATGCAGATTTCCATGTAACCTGGTTTTGCTCAGTGCAGAGTGTACCTGTGCTGCAGAACTGGTGCAAATCAGAAACAAAAGTGTGAGTAGTGGAAAAAAGTGATTTTTACTTTTAATGCTTTATCATTCATCTCTTACAGAACCTTGTGGGAAGAAGGTTTAGGTGGGAGTTTATGTTGTGAAACAAGATGTCATCACTATGACTTAAAAAACATTTCAAAGGTTATGTATCTTATATCTCTATAGGTATTTGTCTGTATATAGGGTGAGTGTTTTGGTAAACATGGGTGAGACAGCTGGTGGGAAAAGCTCCTTTTGAGAAGTCTGTTGGAGTCTGATGGAGGAAGAGCCTGAATTGTGGGGTTAGTCCTGAATTCCTCTGAATGGTTTCCTCTTGTGAATACTAAAAGAAGTTGTTCTCTCACAGGGGGCAAGGAGCTCCTCTTTAACTTCTGGGTCTTGAGTCCAACTCCACCTCTCACAGGGTCTTGTATTAAAGGATCCTTGCTGCAGCTGGTGCAAGGAATGTCTTTTAAGGAAACTTCCTGCCTCTCCTATGACGTGCAGCCTGATTCTGCAAAGGGCTTGGATTGTCTTCCATATATGATAATACTGGATCGTGTCCCTGTATTTATGTCTGCAATCCATTTTATCAGCCTCACTGTCATAAGTCTCTCCATGATATCTCTCCAGTTCCTCAGAGATCTCAGCCCAGAGGAAGAAAGGCTTTGACCTCTGGATCCCAGAACCCCGAGTGGTGAGGCTGGCAGGGCCCCCAGGGGCTCACCCCTGCCAACTCCCCTGCTCAGCAGGGCCAGCCCAGAGCACAGGGCACAGCAGTGTGGCCACCCAGCTCTGCAATATCCCCAGGCAGGGACACTGCACAGCCTCTGTGCACAATCTGCTCAGGGCTCGGGCACTGCCCAGGGAAGAAGTTCTGCCTCCTGTGCAGGGGGAGCTCCCTGGGCTCAGTCCCTGCCCGTTCCTCTGCTGCCATCGCTGGGCCCCCGCAGCAGAGCCCGGGCCCTGCTCGGAGCCCTCCCTGCACACAGGGACAGCCAGGCCTGAGGGCCCCTCTCAGCTGGGGCTCCTCTGGAGGCTGAGCAGCCCCAGCTCCCTCAGCCCAAGCTGGGCACCGAGATGCTCCAGGCCCTTCCTCACCTGCGCAGCCTCCGCCGGCCCCGCTCCAGGAGCTCCAGGTCCCTGCTGTGCTCAGGAGCCCAGAGCTGGACACAGCACTCCAGAGGTGCCTCCAGGGCTGCCCACAGGGCCAGCATCCCCTCCCTGACTGCTGACCATGCTCTGCCTGGTGCCCCAGCATCCATTGGCCTCCCTGGCCCCAGGACACACGGCTGGACAGGGACAGCTCATTGTCCCCCAGCATCCCCAGGTCCCTCCCTGCAGAGCTGCTCCTGCAGGATCCCCCATCCCGTGCTGATCAATCTCTCCCTGTCCAGGGCCGTGATGCAGCTGCATGATCCCTCCATGGCATCTTGCTGCAGCTGATGGGCAGTGCTCCCTGTGAGGTTTGGATTTCAGCCCTACTTCGATGAAGGTGTCCACTCTACAAAATACCCTTTTTTCCTTATTTGAGAAGTTATGAAGCTATTCACTCTGAACTCAGGCTGTGTGTAAGCCTTGTCAGTAGGTGAAGCTTGTTTTGCAGGATTACACAAGTAATTGAGGCTCCTTCATCCCTGGCACAAATCCTTATCTTGGCTGGGCTCTGTGGGAATCTTTTTTATGCAGAAAGAATCCTTCTGTTGACGCAAACTGAGGGTCCTGGAGTGCAGAAGGGACTCTGACCTCATGGCATGATGGCCCTGTCAGAAGAGATCACCCTTTCTCTCATCTATGTCTTGAAATGGTGGGAGCTTTTACCCTTCTGGTATGGATGATTTTGCCCATTCCCTCAGACAGCATGGCTTGACTTGGTGGGTGGCAAATTAAATAGGAACCAAGAGCCAGGATGAAATTCAGGAATTAAATTCTTAGTCCACAGAGATGAACATGGTTCCAAAGGAATCATTTCCTTATGAGAAGTGGAAGGGATTTTGCCAGTCAAATGCTTTGCTAAAAGAATGATGTTTAAAAAAAATCCAAATAATTATTTTTGCGTTTTTCTTTGTGTAGTTCTATTTACGTGTTGCTCGTGTATGTAAATGTTCAGTCACTCAGCTAAGATGATGCTTTTTCATGGAAAAACTCTCAGTCTCAGCTCTTAGAAACAGTGGAGTCACTGGCCATGCTGGTGCAGCTCCTTACCACAGGTGTTTTCTGTCCCTG
The DNA here is from genome assembly GCA_013400915.1 of Pardalotus punctatus. Lineage (NCBI taxonomy): Eukaryota > Metazoa > Chordata > Aves > Passeriformes > Pardalotidae > Pardalotus > Pardalotus punctatus. The sequence continues at coordinate 14,780 of VZTX01014776.1, forward strand.
AGTGCCTGCCCCTGCTGTGGGTCAGATTTTCACTCTGCGCTGGTTGAGGGGCAGCTCTCGGCTGTGTTTGGTGCCAGCATTTGCAGGTCTCTCCCAGCTCACCCCAGGAAGGCTGTGCTGCAGACAGAGCCCAGGGACCCAGGGCACTGAGCTCTTGTTTCATCCCAGCTCAGGTGCCCTGGAGCTGCCTCCTCCTCCCGTGGCTGCACAGCTCTGGGAGCTGCAGAAGAGCCCAGCAGTAATGAATCCATCTCTGACAGATCTGGATCCAGCCCAGGCCCAGTTGGCTGCATGGTTTTCTGGCAAAGGCTCCTTTCCCATCCATATCCATTCTTACAAACAAGAGCTTTCCCCATTCAAATGTTTTGATCTCACTGAAATGTTTCAGTTCAATATTTCTTTCACAATGCCATTTTCTGAAAATCAGTATGCTCCCCTGGAAATATTGGATCACACCTAAAGTACTTTCTCAGCTGGGAAATACAGGCAGAGAAATGTCAACCAGCTTCTCTTCAGAGAGTTCCCACTGCATGTCCGTGCTCTGCAAAGCCTTCTTCATTCGCAGAGAAACCTGTTTTGGAAATGGGACACTCCATCTCCATTGTCACCTGAGCATCCCCAAAGCTTTGGAGTTTCCTCTGTCCCTCTGACTGTGCTCAAATGAAAGCTAAGCAATTTGTTAGAGTACAGAAAGGCCTTCAAAATACATATGCAGATTATCCATGAGGGATTTGCCATTTGAAAGCTCAGTCTCTATGCAATCACTAGGTTGCCACACAAACTGGGAACTCTGGGATGCTGCTGGAAGTCTTTTCATGTGGAAAATTCATAATCTCTTCTTGAAGAGATGTGTGTCAGGATGGAGAAAAGAAAGTAGAAAGATGTAGAAAAGGTATCAAGCTGAGAAAAGAAGAATGAAATGAGTCCAGGACAGAAAGCTGGGGAGGAGAGAGGGAGGAGGAAGCTCATTGAAGATTTGTTGCACTTAGCATTAGGAATTGCTACAGAGCATGCAGGTTGTAGTGATTTTCTAATACTGGGTAATATGTCAGAAGGGCTATTCTGGATTTAGACCAATATATACAGTTTCTTGTCTAAGCAGAACCATATGCTCAAATGAGAGATCATTTTATTTTACTAGGATGGACAGTAAGTAGAAACACATTCCAGATTTCAGGAGGTTTCTTCCCCCCTTGGCAGCCACGGTGCTGCTTGTGCTTAGTCTATGGTTTTTCAACTGTTTGATAAGTGCCTGTTGCTTTACAGGATCCAAATCCCCCTCTATCCTGGTGTCTACTGAGCTGTGACTAATGACTGTGTCAGACAGCTCGTTCAGCAGGTCACCCTGCCTGGAGCTGGTAATTGTTGGTAATAAAACAAATCAAACTGATATGCACAATATGCAGCACACTGTACAGTAGAGATGAAGGTTTGGGGCCTTCCTTCAGTTACGACTTAATGTTCTGTGTTCAGAGACTGACCTCATCCAAATCCTTTCTGACAGCCCAGAAAGAAGGAAAAAAACCCCAAACCTCTTTGTGGAATGTGCAAGCTGGTGTTTAATACATGAGCCCGTTGCACAGCAGGTTGAGCAATCAAATGTACACAGTGATTTATATAATTTGACATTGGTAAATTGTCCCACCCCTCCTCTCACAGCCACTGATGGTTCTGGTTGCAGTTCCGTGTCTCTGTAGCTCAGGGTCCCCCACTTCTCCTGCCTTGGTGCTGAACCATCCCTGGGTGTAATGAGGCATTTTTGGCTTGATCCAGGCTTGGAATGGACCCTCTGGCTGCTCATCTGGGGTCTCCCCAAGGAGAAAAAGGACTTTGTGCTTATTGAGCTTGCTCAGCTTCCAGGTGCAGGAGATCCTGTGCCCAGGGCCGTGTCCCAGGGCTGTTCCTGCCTTCTGGCACCTCCAGGAACTGCTGGCCATGGAGTACTCACACCCAGGGACTCCGTTCAGCCAATTTGGGGCATCTACTGACACTATTTTATGAAGACATGTTGTCCTAGGGTGGACCAGCAACAAAGCAACAGGTTTAGCCGAAAAAAATCTGAATTTTTTTGGAGGGGCTGAAAACAAAGGCCCATCTCTTACATGTGTTGTAAAGTGAATTCCCTACACACAGTTGCTGGTCTCTCACAAGTAAGGATGATTGTATGAAAATGGCTTTTAAAAGGATAATGTAATTAAAAAAATAAAACCAAGATAAATCATGGACATATTTACCTCCATGAGGAGGATAAACAGAACCATCTATGGGGATACTCACTGTGACACTGGGCTGAGTAAAGCCCAATATCACATTAAACCCTTTTATAACCTATGGGCTGCTGGGTACCACCGGCTTTAGCCGTCCCCAGGAGCCTTCTCATCTCTGAGTTGTTTTGGGTGATGCTCTGTGGAGATGTCTGTTTGCCATTGAGCGGCACTCAGGATGATCCCCTCTCCCCTGGGGCAGGTGCAGAAGCCTGGTACTTGCTGATGTCTCTGCACACAAGCAGAGAGTGTCTGTATCTTTTTCTCTTAAGGAGAGTTGGCTGTTGGTCTCTGACAGTAGAAATACTCCAGGGGCCACTGCAGTCAATTTTTCACTTTGTCCCATCCTTTAACAGCCTTACGTTTTTTAACAATCCTAACCTTAAATGCTCAACGTCCTGAATACGGGGGGAAGAGAAGGGTGTTGAGGAGGCAAATTTGTCTTTTAATGTTACACCCACCTTGCTTTGAAAAGGAGATGGCACCAGATATAATTTAGAAATGCTACAAACTCATTTCAGTTTTTGATTTGAATTGCCAGGTTACCTCTGCCAGGTTCTCAGTGCATTGATTTTCACACCATTTGTACATACACCTATAGCTATGCATTAATGTTTATATACAGTGAAACAGAACAATCAGCTCCAGCACAGCAAAAACTCTCTGATGATGTGGAGACTTCTCAGTGACAAATAAATATCACTGAATGTTTTTGAGACTGAGGGGTTAACACATGGAGCTGCCAGTGCTGGAGGGGTGTTTGTGGGAGCTTCATTACAAGTACCTAACACCCACTTGAGAAGTTAAGTGGTTTTGGAAAATGTGATGTGTTCTGTGGTGTGGATGAGTAATTGTGGTGAACAGCCATAGTACCTACTCAGAGTTTGCTGCTTTTCACTTCTGAAGTTTATCCTCAGTTCTGTAACAGTCTGGGATTCTGTCAGTTTGTGATGTTCAGCTCTGTTCATGTAGTGATCCCATGCATGAGAGCAATTCCCAGTATAGATCTGCAACAGCAACACACTCCAGGAAGATTGGAATCTGTGGAAAAGCCCATCCAAATGACACATGTTCTGTGGGGCCAGAGAATTCCTTGTATTCCAGCACAGTGCTCTTCCATTTGTTGTGGTGAGGACCTGCCTTTCATTGTGCCATTGAATCATCATCAAAGGTTGGGAGTCCGAGGGACATTCCAGCGGGAACCTTTGGAAGCTGCAGCGAGGAGCTGAAATTCCGAGCTGGTCTGTGGACTTGGCACCCTTCGTAATAACAACACAAGATGTGCAGCAAGCCCTTCTGGAGACAGACGGGGCTGGGGCTGCGGCTGCGGGAGGGGCTGGGGGTGGCTCCCGGCCTTTATCCAGCCGTAAATAAGGCAAACTGTCTCGGGAGTTGTTGGATACTTCAGGAAGTGACTGTTAAATATTTCGGCAGCACTCCAGTTGGTAGGAATACTCTGTTTAAAATGGTTTCAGGGAAGATAAATATTTGTGTGTGCTATCTTGACGTATGGAGATAAACACAGTGGTTCTGCACAAATATTGGTTTGACCTCAGATTATTTCATTAGCAGCAGCATGTGGGGCCCATTCCATGTCCCTGGAAGCAGCTGCCACCTGTTGTGAGCATCCCAAGTTTGTTGTATGGCTGCTGCTGAGCGTCTATCCTGCCTTTCAGTTTGGGAGGAGGGAACTCAAACCTTGCTGTCACTTCCCCACGGCAGGGAATAAACATTCCATCTACCTGAAGGGAAATCTCACTGTGAGTCAGGATAGTCAGGGAGATCAACAGCACTATGGAAATGTAACTGGGGTCAGTTTAGGTGCCTGTTCCTGCAGCCCACAGCAAATCTGGTGCTCCATCCTGCTTAGACAAAGTGATAAGGGGTGTACCCTGCCTGTGGCAGCTCAGACAAGGCAGGGAGCATGGGGCTTACCTGTGGTCACAGGTAATCATAGAAGGACCTTAAAGATCATCTTGTTCCACCCCCTGCTATGGGCAAGGACACCTCCCACTATCCCAGGGTGCTCCAAGCTCTGTCCAGCCTGGCCTTGGATACTTCCAGGGATCTGGGGGAGCCAGAGCTTCTCTGGGCACCCTGTGCCAGGGCCTCACCATCCCATCTAACCCTGCTCTGTGTCAGTGGGAAGTCTTTCCCCCTTGTCCTAGCACTCCAGGCCCTTGTAAATTGTCTCTCTCCATGTCTCCTGTAGGTTCTTTCCAGGTCCTGCAAGGACCAAAGTTTGTAGTCTTGCACTACCCTGAAGGGACTCAGGGCATTAAACAGAAGCTGGTAGAACATCTTGGTGGTGCTCCACAGTGTGGGGGGCTTTGGAGCATGTGAAAGCCTGGCCTGGCTGCAGGAACAGGGGATTTGGGTGGATTTGGCTGTGCTGAACAGTGGGAACCCTTTGTACCAGTGCTAGGAATCCCAGAGACAGAACCCAGGCTCCGGGCAGGGAACAGGCACTGACCAAGCTGAGATCCTGCTCCATAAACTCTGTCCCAGGCTTCTCCTTTGTTGCCAGTTGATCCCTGAATGGGTGTGGGTGCAAGTCAGGGGCACAGAGGATCAGAACCAACACCTAATGGTTTTTGGCAGTGATTGTGCAGGAGCAGACAGGAACCCTGGGAAGGCAACACGAATGAAACAGGAATAGTTCAGTGTTTTAAAGTAACTTCACTGCCTTTCCCACAGATTTCAGCTCATCTTTTTTAAAGAGAACATGTAGTACTCTTTTACATAGAAAATAACCAGAATGTTGCTCAGTTTTCAATTTTTAATAAACAGAATGGATGTTGTGATCATTATTTTAATAAAACCGGAATATCAGGATTTCACAATAATTTTAACACCAAAATGTGTATGTTGACCACATCTCTGGCTTCAAGGCTATTGCCAAGAACCAGGTTTGCATGAGAAGTGCTTGCACAGACCAGAGTTAGGAAGGCAAGATGGGTGTTTTTACACACTACCACTCGCTTTATGAAAAGGACAATGTGAAAGGACAGATGCTCTTTACAATATTTATCAAGCTGAAGGCTTTTCCATGTTTCAATGGTCCATAATTTTTTTTTTTTCTTGTAAAGAAAGGGGCAGGGAAAACAGGTAGAATTTCAGTTCTGGTGCAGAGGATGGCAATGGGTGATTCCCAGTAGCTCAGTAAGCACAGAACCTGCACATGTGGAATAAGCTACACTTTATTTATCCATGCACCCTGTGGGAATGGAGAGCCCTGCTGAAGCAGCCCTGGAAATGTTGGTATTGCCCATTTGTCCAGTACAATTTGTGTCTATTTTTTGTGCAGTGTCTGCAGTTGTAGGGTCTGACACAGCATTTTTTAAAAACAATGTATTTTTAACACAGTGTAATTTGTGTGTCCTGGCTCTTTGGGTCATGGAGCTCTCCAGAGCTGACTGTTGGCACCAAGGCAGAGCATTTTGTGCCACAGGAAGGCAGTGGGACTTGCACTGTGCTGAGCCAGGGTTTTCCATCAGCTCCATTTGCTGCTTCCAAAGCCATGTCACAGCTGCTGTGCTGAGGGCACTGACTGTGCTGAGGCATTGACTTCCCTTCTCTCTTTGGGTTCCACCAGGGGAACTGCGGTGGTTTTAGTGGATGGATCTGGTTTTAGTGGAGGGTATTTCTGACAGAATGCAACTGCATAACCCAGTGGGAACAGTGCCTACAGCACTCACTGGGCCTCATCCTCTGCTGCATTTGCTGTCTTTCCCACATAACAATCCTGTTGCTGTTAAAAGTCTTAAGTGTACCTTTGTACAGTCCCAGATGTGCTACACACATCTAAAAGTAAACCTACACTGTGCCTATCAACATCCCCTTCCTGCACTGCATGGGGCGGGCAGGGCAGCAAACGGGAGCTCCATGGGGCCATCCCAAAGGACACGTTCTGGGCAGCCAGGAGCATCTGCAGCAGGAACCTGGGCCATGAGAGTGAGGAGCTCCCTCTTCTATGAGGAACTGGCTGCATCTTCACAGATTCACTGGCAATTCAGAGCAGAACAAATTATGTTTTGGTGTTTTCTGAGCAGGCTGATCTCTGTTTCAACTGATTGGGTAGGAAACTCTGACCCAGCAGAGTATCTTTGTATTTCCATATAACAACATTGGAGACCTTCTACAAGGGCCTGCAGGGGGAGGACAAGGGGGATTGGCTTCCCACTGCCAGACAGCAGGGCTAGATGGGATATTGGGAAGGAATTGTTCCCTGGGAGGGTGGGCAGGCCCTGGCCCAGGGTGCCCAGAGCAGCTGTGGCTGCCCCTGATCCCTGCAGTGTCCAAGGCCAGGCTGGACCAGGCTTGGAGCACCCTGGGATAGTGGGAGGTGTCCCTGGATGAGCTTTAAGGTCCTTTCCAACCCACACCATCCCAGGATTCTGTGATAATGCCCTAAAAGGAAGGTATGGCTCTGCTTGATGGAGAATTTGAAGTACAAGAGTTGGCCTTAAAAATTATTTATCCACCATTCTTCAGTTTTAAATAAAAGAAAGCTTTTGGATATTGGAAAAGAGGAGAGAGCTCCCTAAAATGTATAGAATGGTTCAGTGCTTGGGAGGTGGTATCTGTGGTTTTGTGTGCCCTCAAAACATGTATTTTCCAACCCTGAACGCTTCATGGTCCCTTACAGCTGATTTTTTCCCATTTTTTTAACCTGGTTAGAAGTTGCTGTGCCTTTTAATGTTTTCAATTCCAAGTTGGAGGGGAAAGCTATGAAACACCTTGTGCACAAAGCAGCCTTTCCAGTTGAGTTTGTGTCCAGCTCCTGACCAAATCTGGGCAGCCTGGATGCTCCTGGGGAGCTGCTTTGCCTTGGAGTTTTGAAGTCACTTACAAAAAAATACTGTGAATGAGGACTGGGTGTGGAGAGGTGCCCACCCAGGTGGGCAGGGAGCCGTGGTGGGTACACAGGAGATGGAAAATTACCCCAGCATAAGGACTCTCTACTTAGAGCAAAGAAAACTAGAGGGAGAGATGGGAAAGCACCCTTAAGGAGATCACTGACTGACAGTCTTACTACAAATAAAGACCATCCTTTGCTCAGCATCTACCAGGACACAAGTTCTTATTCACACAGAGAGTCATTTCAATTCTTCATGTTCCGCCCAGCCATGAGCTTTGTCACTGGTTTTCAGAGCAGCAAATATAGATCAATTTTAAATGGAGCAATGTTTAGTGTTTGACACCAAGTGAATGGCAGTGCTCATAAGAATTCAGTTTACAGCTTTTCCCCTTCTATTAATTTCATCTCTCCTGCCAAAGCCATCATGTATTATTAGCTCTTACTGTCCTGTTGTATCACAAAACTGGGTTGTTTGCTTAACAAAAGCAAATTTAATCAGAAGAGCAGCCAAAAAGAACAACCCAAAAGCCCCTTATAAGATACAAAACTACTCACACAAATGGTGACTGAATGCTCACAGGGTTTCTGCTTCCATTCATGTGCTGAACAGGGGGGCACAGTATTTTATCACTGGGGAACTGACTATGTCCGGGGATAGAGATGGATTGATGGGAATTTTCCTACTCCTAGCGTGGTTTAACTCCAGTTGATGTATACAATTTTCTGTATGGCATCTTGGGAAAATAGAAAGTTGGCAAGAAGTGAAAGTAGAAATGAGTACATATTTCAATCTGGGACTTCCATACCAGAGTGTCGTTTTTATAGAGGTGTAATAATCAGGGGAGAATATTGACATTTCTTACCTGTTTCCTCTTATCCCTGTTTGGTTCCTCCTGATTTTCTTCCATATACTGGGTCATCTGCGCTTCTGATTAAAAAAGCTGGGAGGGGTGGCCAATTCCCCCAAGAACCGGTGCTGTGTCCCTTCAGAGGGACATCGACAGGTCGGGGAGACGGGCAGAGAAAAACTGCCTGAAATTCAACAAATGCAAACACAGGTCCTGCACCTGGGCCAGAACAACCCCAAACACCAGCACAGGATGGGGGGGACCCGCAGGAGCAGCTCTGCGGGGAAGGGGCTGGGGATGCTGGGGGACAGTGAGCTGTCCCTGCCCAGCCGTGTGTCCTGGGGCCAGGGAGGCCAATGGATGCTGGGGGCACCAGGCAGAGCATGGTCAGCAGTCAGGGAGGGGATGCTGGCCCTGTGGGCAGCCCTGGAGGCACCTCTGGAGTGCTGTGTCCAGCTCTGGGCTCCTGAGCACAGCAGGGACCTGGAGCTCCTGGAGCGGGGCCATTCTCTGCTTTTCATTCAGTGAAGGAGAAGTGCCCAACCTCTGCCATGTCAGAGGCAGCTGCTGCAATTTCCTGCTCTTTCAGTCTTAAAGCAATGCTATGCCAGCAGTTACCATCAAATTTTAACAGTATTGTCCCACTACTTTCTAAGCGAGAATGTGGGGTTATTTTGTGTCCCACCTCATGGTGTCTATGTGATTTAGAACTCTTTCATCCCTTTATCTCTGCCTGGACCAGCCAGTGTGGTCATAGCTGTTTTCTCTTTTTATCCCATCAGTGCCCCAGGACAGGTACCTCTGTAGGGGCCCATTCTCTTCCCCATACAGGTGGGACACCACACTGTGCTTCATTTGTGCTTTTACAGCTACTTGGGCTGCTTAGATGTTTGAAACTTGCTTCCAAATACAATATAATCTTTTAAAACTCAGGGGACCGAGGTATGCCAGGAATTCTTTGAGATTTTATGCAGGAAGTTGGATAAATGTTGAACTAATGCAGCATTTACCTGGTATAAAATCAAGGCTTCTTTAGAACTTGAGATACCTTTTCTTTTCCCTCTAAAAGTCCTTTTGATGCAAAGCATGAATTTAAAAAAATTTATTCTTCCCAGATTTCTATGGGTCAACAAACCAGTGATGTGAAACTTGTAAGTGTTAAAGTACAAGTGTATGGCAGAAAATATTATTAATCAGCACCTCTGCCTGTTGTCCTCAGACTTTGTATGTTCTAATAATCAGGTGTTTGGATTTAACATGCAGTGTAATCCTGTGGACATTAGTACAAAGTTTTTTCCAATTTCCCTTCCTCTCAGAGCTGATTTTTGAGCATTTACATTGTGTTAACATTTGTGGGGAATCTCCAGAATGTGAGGGAAAGTTGAGATTTGTCTCACAGAAACACAAAGTCATCAAAAACTCATTCACACTAATGGTGTTTGGCCTTACATTTAAGAACAGATGGTTCAAAGGTTCCGGGAAAGCATCTGCAACTTTTTGGTCCTGTTTGAATTTTCAGTTCCATCTTTAGCTTTTTACATGCCTATTTCCTTAGTTTTTAGAGAGAAGGGTTGTGTAACCTGTCGATTTAGCCTGGCTGGAATAATATTGTCTGTTTAGCTCTGGGAATGTCTAAAAATAGCCATGTCTTATTCTGTGCAATTTCTGGCCTGTTCTAGCTTGCTGTCCTTCAGAAGATCTGCTGGGATGGGATGCACTGGCTCACTCAAGGTCCATGGGATTTTATTCTGGTTTTTAGGACAAAGGGATATGCCTCATGCAGTGCATGAGGGTTACACAAGGCACCCTGCAGAAATAAAAGGAAAAGCTCAGTAGTGGATTGGATTGTAAGGTTCACTGTCTCAGAAATGTGCAAGAGGCTGTGATAAGAGGATGAGATTGGAGGAGATGCTGCCAGAGTCTACAGCACCTGGGGAGGGATCCCAGCTCCCTCCTGACACCTCTGACCCCAGACTGCAGTTTGAATTATTTCCCAGTCAGGTTCAGTGTCTAGGCTGGTTTGCCAAGGGAGGGAGGCATGGCATTATAGCCTGTGGATATGAAATATTGTGCATTTTACCAAACCTCTCATTTCCAACCAGCACCGGTCACTGTGGGCTCCCAGTTAACTGTGTGCAGCAGGAGTGGTTCAAGTGGAGTCTGTCCTGAGCCGATGGACCCTCCCAGTGCTTTAAAAAGCAGAGTGAGATGTGCTGACCCCCAGTTTTATACCTCCTCATGTAAGATCCTAAGAGATCAGCCCCCAGTCCCTGAAGCTGGAGCAGTAACCCAGCGTTACTGGGTTCTGCAGGCAGAACAGGCCAAACTTGATTGAGCCAGCATTAAGAACTGAGTTAACCCATGGAGAATAACAATCTGCACAGAATTAATTCAGCTTAAGTTTTTCCCCTGGATTTTTATAGTAATACCAGCAGAACATTGCTGCATTTGGACAGCCATAAAACAGAAATGCTACAGCTTGAAAAATACTCCAGGCTGCTCCTGAGATGAAAGCAAGCCCTGGATAGCTGGAGGAGTGTAAGGCAAATCCCATTGTGTCACGGGCTGCCGTGAGCAGGGAGGTGCTGGGGCTGTCCCACACACACCAAGTGCTGCCCCACAGCTTCCAGAGGGGCTGCACAGGACCTTGGGAGGGGAAGATGGATCATGAGCAGCTGTCCCGGAGCGATGGAGATGGAGATGGACTGTCCAGTGAGCTCCTCACCGCACGGATCACGGTTCCTTGCAGGGACCCACAGCCTGGGCTCCTCGCTTTGTGTGATAAAGGCAGGAAAAGCAGTGAGGTGCAAATGAGAAATATAAGCTGAGAGCATTATTGATAGGGCAACTGCAGTCCCCACGCTGCATGAGTCATGTAATCCACAGGCTTTTCAAGCTTCATTGCAGAGAATCGAGGTGCACGGAGGATGGTTTCAATTTCCAAGCAGGGCTTTCTGACCACTCATGTTTTTGAAAAGTAAAACTAATATCTTGGCTCAGGAATGACTGCAAAGCAGAGGTATTCTGCTCTTGGCCCGTTGCCTGCTCGCCCTCTTGAAGTGGAGCTTATGTATTGTGATGGAAACATAACAGCTCCCCCTGCCAAGGAACAGGTCATTCCTGCTGCTGCCTGGGAACCAGGAGACATTGCTGTGAGTACAAAACCCGGACCAAATGAAATCAGAGAGGATGAATTTGGGATAAATTTGCAATTTGGAGTTACACCTGAATTCCTTTTAATGGGAAGAATCTTTTGACTTCCTTTGGGTTCTGATCCTGGTGAAAACATCCTGGAAATGCTCATTAAAAGAGAGATAAAACCTGATTTTGACAACAAATGCACTTCATAAGAGATGCTTTGCTGGTGTTCCACAACCACAAATGTTTACACTCTGAGCATGTTCTCACACAGCAGTGGGTGCTTGATATCCCTTAGTACCAGTATGTGAGGAATACTGGGAATGAGGGCTGCAGGTTTCCCTGACTAAACAGCAAAGCTCCTATGCATGTGATAGAAAATGAAATAAATCAGTTGGTACTGGATAAGTTGTGAGTTTTATAAACCACTGGGTTTTTATCAGAGTTATAATTTCGATGTATTCATGTGTTAGTGAGGGCAAAAGTAGCTACTCCACCCCTGGGAATGTCCAAGGCCAGGTTGGACAGGGCTTGGAGCAGCCTGGGACAGTGGAAGGTGTCCCTGCCCATGGCAGGGGGTGGGACTGGACGAGTTTTAAGGTCCTTCCAACCCAAACCATTCTGGCATTCTGTGATGATGCTATAACTCTGGATTTGACTACCTTTTTAGAAAGGTACAGCTCTGGATGATGACTTGCTGACCATTTTTGTCAGTAGCACTGAAGTGGTAAAGCTGGACAATGTCTGAGTTACCTCAGCTGAAACCCAAGGAGTTGTTCAGCAGCTGAGGGTGAGATTCAAACCCAGTAAAGCCAGTTGGTTGTTCAGTTGTATTTGGGGGATATTTTACGAGAACCACAGAAGTTTGGCCTGTGGGTTTGAATTCTTTGCAGAAGCACTTTGAAGCATTAAGGGGAGGGGAGGTACTGGAAAATGTGAGCCTGGAGAATACACACAGGGCAAGTTCTGCCTGTGTACCCTCCAGAAATGAGAAACCAGGAGAAGGTATCTTTGAATGGGGTCTAGAGATTTCAGTCCTTTCTAGGTAGCTTAGGGAATGCCATGGACTTCACAGAAGGGCAATGATTTGGGGAATCTGAAAAAAAAAGTATAAAGTGCTATAAAACATGCCTTGTTTCAAGAGAGAACTATGGAAATAGAACAAGATTCACAAGTAATTAATCTCAGGCTGTGGACTGGTGTGTATGACTCTGCAGCAAGAACATTAATATCTGTTAAATTCTCCAAATTAGCTTAAACATTCCAGAGAAAGGATGTAATTCTCAGTTGTATAGGGAAGGAATTCACCCTTCCCCCAGTCTTTCTGTTTCCCAGGGACTCAAGAGAAATGCTAATATCAAGTCAACCTATTTTTGTTCTCCCCTTTAGTAATGGGGTCCAGATTGGTGGTGACTGAAACCCAGTCCCGTCGGAGGAGTTTTGTGTGATGGATCAGGAAGGGCTGATTCCATCGGGGTGGTGCTGCTGGGTGTCCAAGCCCAGCTGGTGGCTCACTCAGACTTCACAGAGCTCCGAATTTCAGTTCACATGAGGTTTTGTGGGGCATTGTTCATTTCTTACTGAGGCAAAGCTTGTAAGCTGCTTGTACTTCAAAATAAGTAGAGATGTAGTACTGCACTGAGTAAGTCTTTGCTCTATCACGACTCCTTTTCTTCATATTTATTAATCAGGGTATTGCCAGCCTCAATTAGGGAATGAAAAGATCCTGGGGAAGATTTTAGCTTGTTTTAACCAAGGGGCTGTTAGAAGATGTAGCAAGGAGACAGATTTGTGTCTGTGACAAAGCACAGCGAGGAATGGGGAGGAGAAGCACTAGGAGGAAGCTTTTCCGGAGCCATAAAATGAGTTGAATAAACAGATCTGAACCTGTCCCGTGTACCTGGGCTCGTGTTCAGCCCTTAGGTGGTCAGCGGTGCCATCTTGTGTTAAGTGGGTGGTATTTTTGGGAAAAGATGGATTCAGATTCTTAAAAACCCTTGGGGAAGGGTTTTGGAAGAGACTTTGAAAACTGCTGGTGTGACGTGAGAAGAGCGGTGAAGCCCATAGGTCTCTGAGACAGAAAGGCAGAGGATGAGCAGCTGTCACACACACAAAATTTGCAGCTGAGACACTTGTGTTCAAGGAACTTTATCGGTAGATTTTCATTTAAATTGTGGCTTTTTTTCATCCTGTTCCAATAGCAAGAGTGCATGTGATGGATGCATGTGGGTTTCTCTGAAAATAGTCATTGTTGTCAAGTGCTGGCAAGGGCTGCCTGGGGAAGTTTGGAGTCCCCATCCCTGGAGGTGTCCAAGGAAGGGCTGGAGGTGGCACTCAGTGCTCTGGGCTGGGGACAGGGTGGGAATTGGTCACAGATTGGACTGGATGGTCTGGGAGGTCTGGTCTGAGAACTGGAGAAATGCAAATTAATAATCTGACTTTTAGAAAGACCAGACACAAAAATTCCTGTTGCTGAGGACATGCAAATCCATCAACAATGAAATCTGGGAGTTCCAGCTATAGCAGCACCTTGGAAAAAAGTCCCCAGGAGCCTGAAAAGAAAATAAAATAGAAGGACTACGACCCTCTCCACCACCCAGGCTGCCCTGGCAAGGCTCCAGCGTGGGGATGGTTAAGCACACTGGGAACCACAACAGTCCTCCTGCTTTAGGGCAGCCACAACCTTTGGTCAGGCCTGCCAGTGCCTGAGCACCCTTTCCATGGAGAAATTCCTGCTGCTGTCCACCCTGAGCCTGCCCTGGCCCAGCCTGAGGCCGTTCCCTCTCCTCCTGTCCCTGTTCCCTGGGAGCAGAGCCCGACCCCCCCGGCTGTCCCCTCCTGTCAGGAGCTGTGCAGAGCCACAAGGTCCCCCCTGAGCCCCCTTTGCTCCAGGCTCAGCCCTTTCCCAGCTCCCTCAGCCGCTCCTGGGGCTCCAGCCCCTTCCCAGCTCCGTTCCCTTCCCTGGACACCCCCAGCCCCTCCAGGTCTCTCTGGCCAGGAGGGTCCAGAACTGGACACAGCCCTCGAGGTCCCTCAGCAGGGCCAGCACAGGGGACGGCACTGCCCTGGTCCTGCTGCCCCCCCATGGCTGGCACAGCCCAGGGGCCATTGGCCTCGTGCCCCCTGGGCACCCTGGGCTCGTGTCCAGCCGCTGGCACCAGCACCCCCAGGGCCCTTCCCGCTGGACCCTTCCCGGTCCCTCTGCCCCAGCCTGGAGCGTCCACGGCGTTGTTGTGACCCCAGGGCAGGACCCAGCACTTGGCCTGGCTGAACCTCAGTTGGCCTCAGCCCATGGGTCCAGCCCGTCCAGATCCCTCAGCAGGGCCCTCCTGCCCTCCAGCAGATCCACACTCCTGTCCCAAACCTGTGGGTTTGGTTTTGATTTTGGTTTTTGTTCTTTTTATTTTCTTCCCTGTGGAAAAGATAATTTTGTACTTGAAAGCTGCCCGAGTGTCTTTTTGTCCTCCAAAGAGTCATTTCTCATGACTGGATATTGCTAGACCTGTGTCTGCCTGTACTCACAGCAGAGGAGCAGGACAGAAAATAAATAGAGAGCTCTGGTCATAAAGAGCTCCTCAGCTGCATTTTCAGCACAGTTTCTTCACGACGTGCTTTTGATGGCCTTTTTGGTGAGAAAAATAGTAGCTACTGTCATTTGGTGGCATGTTTGTAACTGAAGATGGTCCTTGACTCACTTTCTACTCATTAGCAGTGCAGTAGCACTGTGGGGTCCCAGCTGGGTTGAAAGCTCTGTGGTGGGAAGAGACTGAAAACCAATCCCCACTCCAAGGGGAGTGGAGAGCTGAGAGGAAAACCCAGCACAGTTTCAGAAATGATGAGCTGAGGTACAAAGGTGAGGCTGAGGTATTTGCAGCTTCCTCACACCATTGTCTTCAATTTCTGAAGAATCTTCAATGAATCATCCAACCTGTTACATTTGGGGTTTTCTAGCACAAAGATTGATTTTCAAGGGAAGGCAATGCGTGGGGAAAATACATGTGAAAAGAAAACTGCTTTTCCTACTGTGGGAAAATCTGTAGTGGAAGTTGTTTGCGCATCAAAAGTTGTTTTGAGGCATTTTGGGGGTTTAATAAACAAGCTAATTTTCAGTGGAACCAGAGTGGGTCTTTTTGTTTTAACTGTTGACCAAATTAGAAATACTTCTCTAGGCTGACCTGCCATTGGTGTTAGGAGCCTTTTGACCTCAGAGGGAGATTTCAGAGCTGATGTCCAGTCTCTGCAGCAATGTTCAGCCTGGCAGCTTCCCTGAGGCACAGCAACCCAGCCAGGCTTCAGCACCAGAGGTTTCTGCACTGAGATCAATCCATGCACAAATGTCTGTGCGGTGAAGCCTGACTGCAGCACATGAAGAAATCCATGGAATAAAACCTTGGGGAGCACATTTGACCTTCACATAACCAAGCAGGTCCCTGGGAAATCTGCAAAACACAGGGCCCTGCAGATGACTCGGGGTTTTTGGTTAAGTGGTGTTCTGGCAATGAAAGTTTATAACTGTTCAGGGAAGGCAGCTTAGGCCATGGAAGTGGGAAAATGACTAAAAGATGCTGGAGGATAGATGAGATTAACATTTCTGAGTGGGGAGGGTTATCCTGGATGCAGAAGTTTATCTAGATACATATACCAAGTCAGAAAACAAATCTATTGGTGGGACATACCTCTCTGGGAAGCCAGCAGAACAGGATGCAGACAGGGAGCAAAAGGAAGTAAAGAAGTAATTAAACAAACTAATGTTATAATAATGGATGAGTGCTGCTGCTGCCATGGAAATGATGGGCTTCTAGGAATGACTGGATTTGGAAAATAAGAGGGTTTGCTGCTGGCCAAGAAACTGTGACCATTTGTTCTCTCCAAATCACTGACATGAAAGGTTCCATTTCTTATGGCACATTTAATAAAATTCAAAGCCAAATTTTAATTTTGGGGTACATGGAAGTAAACATTTACAATGTAAGGGATCCACACAGAGGTGCTGTAGTACTGAAGACACACAGACCTTTTTTTTGCATAAAATCAGAGAGCATCCCCCTCCAGCCTCCTTGGGGAAACGTGCTGGAGGCCCAGCTTTGGCAGGGGGGCTGCAGTTCCCTCCTGCTCGTGTACCTGCAGGGACTCAGCAAAAGTGGAGTAGAGCTAAAGCGTGAGGCTTCCAGTTCATGCACAGCTCAGTTTCTACCTCATGGCCCGGGTGGGCACTTCAGGCAGGAGTAATTCCAGTCCAGGGCTGTTTGTCCCTCCCCTCTGGAGCAGTGGCAGAGCTCCAGCCCTGCGCTGTGTCCCAGAGGGATCTGCTCTCCCTGGGCCGGGTGCCAGGCCCTGGCTGGGTCCCAGCTGTGATCAGGGTATCGAGGATCAGCATCTCTTCCCAAACACAAACACCCCTCTGGGGACTGCCCAGCTCAGCTGCACTGGAGATGGGATTCGATAACGTCACTTTGGCTGCCGGCCATCCCAGCAGATGATTTATTATTTTCTGTAGGAATCTGCTTTTAAAGCTTCTCCTATAGTGTTACGGATGATATCACTCAATGCTCAGTACTTACAAGACCCGTTTCAACCTCTGACTGTGTGCAGAGGTACAGTCTTGGCAAAAATGCTCAGGTCCTCTCTGTTTATTGGAAAGGGTTTGGAGCTTGTACCTCTCCCTGTTGGGTTGCAAAAGTAGAATTTGGAGTTATTACTGTGTGTTCTCCTTTCTCTGAGTGTATCTGGGAGGAGGGACCAAGCCATTTTTATGTTTATTATAAGTTATAGGTGATTGCAAGTACTGTGGAAGGATAAAAGATGAGTATTAGAGACTCAGAGGGTACCCAGGGAAGCCACCCTTACCTCAGGTGGGTGTAGGACAAGGATGGCGTGGCCAAAGTGGCTTGGTCAGCGAGGTGAGCATGGGAGAGAAATGACTTCTGAAGGTCAGAAGTTAATTACTCACATGGAAAGCAAGGATGAGAAATTGTCTGTCCAAAAAGATGCCTTGGAGCCATTTGGGATTGCTCCCAGGTGATGAGGTTTGGACTTCCTCCCACCTTAGGGCTGGGCTGTGCCAGGTTATGCATTAAGACATCCTATAGCTCTCGCTGGTTATTCGTGCAGCAAAGACCAAATATGACAACCCACGAGTGTGAGTTATTCCTGCATCAGCATGCCCCTCGCTCGGGATCGGAGCACAAGTTCTATTTTCTCTGCAGTGTCATGTTTGGAGCAGGCAGGGGTCCCGGAGCTGAGGAGGTTTGGGTGTGTTCTTCCCTCTCCCTTCCCTGCAGGGCCCGTGGGTGTGGAGGCCAACAGTGGATCTTGCCACCTGACCCTTGTGTGCCCGCATTCCTCTGGGTGCCATGGAAGTGAGGTCAAGGAGAAATTGAAAGATTTTCAAACTGAAAGAGGAGAAATTTAGATTAGATATATGGCATAAATTCTTCCCTGTGAGTGTGGTGAGGCCCTGGCCCAGGGTGCCCAGAGCAGCTGTGGCTGCCCCTGGATCCCTGGAGGTGTCCAAGGCTGGGTTGGAGCAACCTGGGATGGTGGAAGGTGTCCCTGCCCATGGCAGAGATGGAACTATGGGATCTTGATGGTCTTTATGCTCAATGCAAACCAGTCTGATTCTATGATTCTGTGGGAATGGGGAGTGAGATGCTGCTCAAACACATGTGCTCTGCTTGTCACAGGTCTGGTGTATCTCTGTGCCAATCAGCGTCTTCCAGTGACACCAGAGGGATGAAAAAATGATTCCTCAGCCTGGAGCAGCAACATCAAAAGCACCCTACAGAATCTAATCGTGCCCCTTGCAATGAACCTTCTGTATTCCATTCCGACACAAAGTATTTGCTGGTCCCAATCCTCCACTGCCTGACACATGTGGGAGAAGTTTTCAGCCCTTTGTTGAGAACCAAGGGTAAGGACAACAGTGATTAAAACTAAAAGGGAAAAGTTTCACTTGAATTCTTGGGTTTGCTGGGAGCTTATTCCAACACATGGTGATTAATGTGGTAACAAATCCAGATGAGCAGTTTAGGGTGTGGGGAGTGGAGTTCACTTATTTTTTTGCCAGGAGAACAAAGAGTGAAAGACTAAGTGACTTACAGATGGGTGTCTGGAGAAAATCTGGAGCTCCTGTATTCTCTTGGATGCTCCAGTAAGACATTCCTGCTGCAGGAAAGCTGAGGAACAGGTGGATTGGGCTGAGCCTGCCCTTGTAGCTCACCTGAGTTTGCCCAGTATGGATTTGCTAATGACGGGAAGTTGCGATGCTCACTTCTTATGGAAGGTCCTAGGAAAGATTAATGGCTGTGCATCCAACTCTTCTCAAAACCCATTAATGCTCCCTGCAGTTGGTGAGTCTTCATTGATTCTGTCAGGCCACGTAATTTCCGTTTCTTTCATCGGAGCACCTTAAGTACATCCTTCCATCTGTGTTTTCCATTTATCTCCTCATGTGTCTGACCAGTGCTGGAAGAAGGAAGATGTGCTGGAGCTCTCACTGATGGATTTACTGGTCCCAGCCTGGGCTGAGCTTTGTCCTATTTAGCTGGTAGAAAACCAATCCCACCGAAAAATCCACTGCTTTCCCTGCACTGGTACCTTGAAACAACTCCATAGAGGCTCACTCAGTACCAGTACTGGCACAAGGACAAGGGCATAAGCAGAAATGTAGGGAGCAGAAATATCCATAAATACCTCTGCAGAATAGGCTTATTCCCATTCCGAGTCCAGTTTCTGGAAAATTGCCCTTTAATTGATCCAAAATCATGAAGTGATGATCTCATGAGTCAAAAGAGTAGGTGTGTTTGTGGTGAAAGTAAAAATGACTGCAGCTGATCTAAAAATTGCAGAGTATTTGTCAGTCATGACTGAAGCACAGCAAACTGCAAATTTTAAATATCTTACAAAAGCTATTGTCTTAGGGACAACATTTTTCAACCCAACTGGCATAAAGAGCTGTAAAAAATCTGCCCAGAAATCAGCAGTTATCCTCATGTGCTGCAGGGGCTGGGGAAGAGCCTGACATTTTCAGTGTTATTTCTGAAGTAGCCAATGGAACATGTGCCATCCCTCTGAGGGACACATGTTAGCATAGAAGGGGATTAATTCTGGATAATCTGGAATGTTGGTTGATGAAGTACCTTCAGTTTGTCAGAGGAACTTTCTGGTGTGGGGACTCTGAGATTTAAAAAAAGCAGCAACAGAAGAAGCTCAGCATATTGTTTTGATGTAATTAAAGCCTTCCCCAGGGTCTGCACTTTGTTTCATTGATCATGGGAGGTGGGAAGTGCTCCAGTGCCTGTGGTTCAAGGAGAATTGTGCTGGGCAATGGCAGAGGGAAGTAGAAGCAATTATTCACTGCAAATCACAAACACACCTGACTTTATACCCACTTTATGGGGTGATTTGATAGACAGAAATGTCTTTGTGAGGTGGGGTGGGTGTGCAGCAGGCAATGGAGGTGTGGCTCCTGTGGGTGCATCGGTGCAGGGCAGGGGAGGAGCAGGGGCAGTGCAGCAGAAGAGGCTCCGGGGCTTCTGAGCTGGGGTCTCGGCAGGGGGGTTTGGCCTGTGGGTGTTGAGTGCCTGTGGGTTTGCAGTTGTTACCATGGAACCATGGGACGGCTTGGGATGGAAGAGAACTTCCAGGTCCCATCCCCTGCCATGGCAGGGACACCTCCCCCCATCCCAGGCTGCTCCAAGCCCTGTCCACCCTGGCCTTGGGCACTGCCAGGGATCCAGGGGCAGCCCCAGCTGCTCTGGGCACCCTGGGCCAGGGCCTGCCCACCCTCCCAGGGAACAATTCCTTCCCAATATCCCATCTATCCCTGCCCTCTGTCATGGGAAGTGATTCCCTGTGTCCTGTCCCCCCCTCCCTTGTCCCCAGTCTCTCTCCATCTTTCCTGTTGGCTCATTCAGGCACTGCAAGGGCACAATTCAGTCACCCCAAAGCTTCTCCTGTCCAGGCTGAACAATCCCAGCTCTCCCAGCCTTTCCTCCCAGCAGAGCTGCTCCATCCTCTGCTCATCCTGGAGCCTCCTCTGGTCTCATCTATTCCAGTGCCTAATGTCTTCAATTTGCTGCTCAGACTCTGCTGTTGCTGTATCCATGGCACTGTATCTGTCCGAAATCCTGGATCACGGGGCAGGTGTAACCTGCTGAACCAGGCCGTCCCTGGGCTGACAGGAACGTCACCAACAGCCCCTTCCCTCCCTCCCTCCCTCTGTAAAAACAAGGCGTGGGCATCTCTGTCAATAATTCCTGGCCACTGCAGAATGGAAGCTGAACAATCCTTTACAGGGATTTACAACCCTTTACGCTATGAGAAATCATTCTCTCTCCATCTGTTCTCACACCTGCAGCATTGCAAGATGCAGCAGTGACACCTCTGAGAGGTGGCCCTGCCCTGTGCTGTGGGGATTGGTGTGTCCTTTGCTGTCACTGTGAAGCCAAGGTGGTCACAGCTGCTGCAGGCAGGGACCTGTGCTGGCCCAGCTTTGCCTCCCTTTCTACAAGTGTGTAGTAGGGGTGGGAGGAAGAGGCGAGTGGGAAGCGGGGCAGATGGACAGACACAAATCTCTAATTCCGGTGCCAGCTGTTCCTATAAAGTCTGTGTGGCTGTGGAGGAGAACATTGTGCAGTGCAGGGATTGCTCTCAATAGTTGAAATATTGGTTATGTGTTCTTGCCATGGCTGAGGCGCCCTCCTTCTCCTCCTCCTTGGAGCTGGAGGTGGCCATTGCTGTGGATAAGCCGTCTCTATGGCAGGGACACCAAGGAGCAGGAGTAGCTGTGGGTGCCAGATGCCTCTGCTTCTTGTTCCAAGCAGCAATGGGCTGTAAAAGTTGGAAAAAATCCATCTCCATCTCAGAAACTTGTACACATCTGTATGAGTAGTTATGGAGATTAATGCCATGCACAGGGTCACAGTTCCCACTGACATTTACTCAGTTTGTCCAAACAAGTGAGTGGGAACCTCCTGTGAGTGTGAACTGCACTGCAGCTCCGTGCAGGCATTTAGCAGCTCGGGTGCCATTCCCCTGCACACACAGCTGCAAGACTGAACATTAGTGCTGTAAAATATAATACTGGGAGCAAAACAATCATGGAGCAAAAAATCATTTTAGTAAGTTGTAAGACCTAAATACAGAAAAACAAGCAAAACTGCAGTTATTCCTATCTCGTGACCATACTTGGACTTAAAACTAGTCCTAACACAGCCAGGTTTGCAAGGAAGATGAGAAATGTCTAAGATAGACTTGAGCAAAACATTTTTGCGTGTTAATGGTCAATGCCTGAAGCAATGCTGAGATGCAGTGGTGGCTGTGTGAGGTTTGCAGGAAAGATGTCACCTCTTAAAGCCGGGACAGTGCTTCTAACCTGGCAAAAGGGACTGGCTCTGCCTCCGGGGGTTACTGCTCTGTCCCAAAGCTGGCCATGCCTCAGTGCAGACACTCCTGTGTCTGAAAACAAAGGTGCTCTCTGACCCTTTGGATGATGAACATTGTGTAAAACCCAGACCTTTTATGGGCCCTGTGATCAATGTGCATTGATCTCAAGTGTGCGGGATTGGGCTCAGCTTCTCTAAGGACATTATTTGAATTTGGAACCAGCATTATATTCTACATAAAATGAAGAAGCTCACTTTATTTAGTGTTTAGCTGCCTCCCAGTCTTTCTCAGCAATAAGAATATTATGATTATAACAGCATGAGCTGCATGATGCAGACTTTAAATCAGTGTAAAGTTGCTGTGGGCTAATCTGTTGCTTTCCATATGGGAACAAAATTGTATGATCAGAGAGCATCTTCCTACTGGTATAATTCCAGGCACAGTGCTGTTTTCAATAATGTAATGATGATAATTGATGGCTTAAAATTGACAGGGTCAATTTATTTGGCAGCCATGCATTTGGCAGCCAGATTGACAACATGAAGGATTGACTCAAAATAGGGCAGAGATATCCAGTCCTGCTCCCAGGTCTCATAACAGCCCAGGATTTCAGTGCTGTTTAGTCAACTCCTTTGGCACAACATCTCCTAATTATGTTCTTCAACCAGATGTGCCACATGACAGGGTCGAACCTGAGTTGCATCCCCAAATTGTGAAACTCTCCGACTGCAGGTTTTGCATGGTGAGTGAATCAGGCAATTTGCTACTATTGTTATTCCATCCTGTTGTACTGGGATGTGTGCAGGTTCCCAGTGTGAAGGCAAGATGATAATTTAGTGGATATTAATGTCTGGAAGAAATACAGGTCCCAGTTCAGCAGTTGTTCTGCTGGTGTTGGATGCTGAGTTCCAGACAGGAATGTTCTGGGAACTTCCTCTGAGCACAGAGCAGAGGAAAGATAATTTGCCTTTTTCCATTTCAGCGTTTCCCACTCTCTGCAAACTCAAAGCACTGGCTCTGCATTGTTAACAGGGAGATAAGGAGGTGCCAACACATTTGTATCCCAATCCACTATAAACTCGGAGCAGGTCTTGCCATTACAGGATGACCCTGACATTATAGGGTGACCCTGAGGTGGCAGTATCTGTGCGGCTCAAATCCGGCAATCAGCCAATGATTAACGACAGTAAAACCTGCAAACCATGCAAGGATGGCAATGAGTGTGGCCCTAAGTAAAGCACTACCCATTTAATTTATAAAGTTTCCAATACATCTCTGAAATTAAATTATTTTCTGTTCTCTGCCCAAGAAATCAGCACACATTTGTACACCTTTTGCACTTCCATGCTCAGGAGGGGAAGCGAGCCCCCTGCACTTGTAATAGAGATGATATAATCCACAGATCCTGGCCAGTAAAAGGAGATTAATTCTATTTTTGCATGTTTATTTGATTCAGTGCAGAAATCAGTGAAGCAGATACAACAGCCCCACTTTTATTCAGTTTAGGATCATGTTCTGAATGATGATGAAAGAGAAGAAATATGTTACACTACACTGACTAAAAGGAGAGGCAGTGGAAGGGTACTGAACACTGAATTTGCTGGTTTGATTTGCAGGTGTATGAAATAACCTGCCAGTTTCTTCAACCAAGATTGCTTAAATCTTGGTTACGTTTCCCTGCATTTGCTGTTATCATTGGAAGCAGTTTTATCAGACTTCAGTCCCGGGGTACTTCAGAGAGTTGTAGGAATGCAAAGCTCTCTGAAGGTCTTTTGCAATCTCAGCTGCAGCAATCAGGGGCTGCTTCAGCTGTTATCACAGCACTGATGTGCATGGGAATGCACAGGGAAATGAGAGATGTGTTGGAGGTGCTCTGAAACAGGAGCAGAAAGTGTGGCTTTCATGAGAGGGCAGAAGGACATTTCCCTCCCAGCTGCAGACATGATCCTCCACTGCAATGAGATGTGATGACTTTGTGATGACGAGACTCCTGGCACTAAGGCAGGCACTTGGAATTCTGTCTGCACCACTGGCAGAGGTCCAGAGGTGCTTTGGGAGGGCCAGGGAGCAGCACATTGAAACAGCCTTGGTTTTGTGCCAAATTCACTGCGTGACACTTGAACGAGATTCACCAGAGAGGCTGTCAAGCCCCACTCTGGGGACACTTCTCAAGGCTGGACTGGTTAAAGCCCTGAGAGCCTGGTCTGCTCTCACAGCTGGCTGGCTTTGAGCAGGAGGTGGAGTAGAGGACCTGCTGAGGTCCCTTCCCACCTGGATTGTCCTGTGAGGATCTCCTGAGTTGGCTCTGCTTGAAAATGGAGGCCTTGGTTGGAAAGTTGTGAGGAGGTTGTCAGAAGCCCCCCGACATCTGAGTCAGCACAGTCCCTTGTGTGACACCAGAGAAGATCATCCCTGCTGCACATCCACATCGTGGGTATTTTATGGTAATGTCACAGTAAATCCTTACCTGTTTTCCATGGAAACTGCTGAAGTCCCAGCCTGGGGACTGTAGGGACTGTGTGGTACCACATCATTGGGTTGGTGCTGTCCCAGCAGCAGCGGGGATTGTTAGGTCTGCTGAACTCCAGCCACTCTGCTTTGGAACCTGCACTGAGCAATTCCACCCGCAGCTCATAAGGTTCTGTTTTTGTCTCTTATTTTCTCTCTTGAGAAACAGAAATGTTCAATTGATGCCCATCTCTATCACAAACCCTTTGAACAGGGTGTATATTGACAGTAAAATAAGTGTATATTGTAATCAAACTACTGAGAGCTGGGACCAGACACCAATAAATGCATATCTGTGGGTACTTCCAAGAAATCCTTAGTGGCTGTGATGATTTTACTCACTTAGTTGTATTTTATTGCTCAGGATATGGACAATAGGTTACAAATGCACATGGGATGGTTCTGGCATGAATGAATGAATCCAACTTGCTCCAAACTTGGTCTTTTGAAGGAGCTTACTAGGAAATGCTTCTGCTTCCAGTTGTATCCTGGACACTAACCAGATGATTTCAGATCTGTTCCTAATTAATTTCCTGCATATAGTAATTAAAAGCATAGTCTTTCACTGCTTTTTTGGCAGTGTTAAGAATGAGATGTAATGGCCAGGGATTCTCCTTGAGAAATTCTAATTTAATTTCTGATAGGTCAGGCTGTAGCCAAGCTGGTGACACCCCCTTGGATCCAAAGTCTGGATTGCTTTGATGGGCAAGTTTTGGTAGGCTTTGAATCAGTTTTGTGCTGTTTTTTCTTTCAGACTTTAAACAATATCCTAGCAAGGCCTGGGTGCAAGGAACTCAGAAGGATGATTGATGCTTGGCTGGGTTAAGGATGTGTTCCGAGGCCCTGAATTACGCACATCACTGCCTACGAGTGCCCCACCTTATCTGCAGGTGCTGCTGAAAGGGGGAATCAAAGCCCCCATTAGTTCTGGAGGAACAGCTGGACCTCATAAGATCTGCAAAAGAAGATTCCTCTTAACTCCACTCTACCCTTGGAGAGCCATATGTGCATAGCTGTGAGGATCTGGGCAATGAGTGGGGCAATGACAGGGAGATGACTGGTAAGTATTAATTGGGAGAGTGGTTGTTGCCAAGAAATTCCTTGTGCTCATGTTACCTTCTCTTCATGCAAAATATTTACTGAGTTAGGGCAGAATTGCACTCTTTAATTTACTGTATTTATTGGTCACCGTACAATGACGACAAGAGGAGACAGAGCTGCCTGGAGCCCTTGGACAC
The DNA here is from genome assembly GCA_013400915.1 of Pardalotus punctatus. NCBI lineage: Eukaryota > Metazoa > Chordata > Aves > Passeriformes > Pardalotidae > Pardalotus > Pardalotus punctatus. Next base: position 40,023 of record VZTX01014776.1, read on the forward strand.
GAGGTTGTGTTGCCTCAGTGAGGAGTTCCCACATCACCTCCAGCTGAGGAACTGCTCCAATTCGCACCTCCACCTTTCCCTCCCCATTGTACTCAAATCCCTTCCCATTAAAACATCCCTATTTCTAGTTTTTACTCGTCAAAAGTGTGAATTCAGTTGAAAATACCAGTATTTGAAAATTTGCTAAGCACATCTAATTGAAACACCTTTGCCATCATCTATCGCTCATTAAACATTGATCAATACCAGCATTTTTAGCAACAGTTCTGAATTTGTAGGGTAATTTAAACTTCAAAATTTAAAATATGAGCCTCATGCTAGTAGAATTAGGTGCACATCATAGTCATTAGAAGTTTTAAATTTAAGATTTTTGATGCATCCAGGAAAATATTTGATATTTTATCTTCAGATAAACCCAGAAGATTCTTCCAGAAGCACAAAAGCCTCAGCTATGTAATCCAAATCCAGGTCTTTTCCAAGATCAGCCAGCACATATTTGAAGCCACAAAAATACTTGAATTAGAGGTGGGTGCAAAGAGCATGGTGGGCACCCATGGTGCCTGGGGGGAGAGATCCAGCTGGGAGGAAGGACACTCACAGGAGGTGGTCGAGGTGTTTAAATTCCCCGTGGATGGTAACTGGATCCCCAGATCATGGAATATCTCTCAGTCCCTGACAGTGTAATAACACTTCTGCTTAAAATTAATCAGAACAAATTATTTTAAAGTTGAAGAAGAAATTTAGGATTAGAAGAAATACTAGAAAAAGGAAAACCCGGGAAAAATACCACTCATCTCTTCTTTTGCTAATGCTTCATGTCCAGACATCTGTGGGGAATCTTGCCACAGGAGCAGCGTTCGAATTGAGCATCTCAAACCCACACACCAGCACTGCTTCACCTCCAGGCAGTGCGGGCTCTGTTTTCTTTTTCTCTCTTCAAATTGTTTCCATTTAGAGCCTGGAGCAGCTCTAGGATTTCCAGTGCAGTAGAAAATGACCCCCAAATTGCCCTCTGATTATTCCCTCCGATGGCTCTGCGTGGCACTGCTCTTGCTGTGGCCACCCATGTGCCCCGCACATGCCTGAGCCCGGCTCCTGGCGGGGAATGCTGTGATCCATGGCCTGCACCAGCTCCCAGATCCAAACACTTTCAGAAGGGGAACCCCTTTGTTTTACTCATCTGGTTGTCAAACAGGACCTGGCTCTGGGCCTGGACCTGGCACCAGAAGAAAAATGTGCACTTTAAACATTTCGTTCTTACCCTGATGGGAATGGGCAATTTCTCAGTATATTTTCTCAATGTTTTTAAACAATAAATGTCAGCTTAAGGGCAAAGCGAGGCAGATTTCAGATTAAAGGGACAGGGTTTGCTTAACATTTGTAAATCCCTTGGTCCCAACCTCCTTCACGTTCCTTAACACAACGAACACAGAAAGGCTGCGTCGAACGCAACAGGCACTTTTGTCAACACAAATTTTTCCTTTAATACTGTGATAGAAAGATTGCCAAAAGAGATTTTTATGATGAATTCAGGACTTGGTATGCCAGGGAGAATCTAATACTCTCCCCAGCAAAGCTAAAGGTTTGTGTGAGAAGACCAATAATGCCAGGCAAAAGAACCATTCATCCCCAAGAGAGCTAAAATATTCCTTTGTTTATTTTTCATCCTTAATTACTTTTCCTGTCTTGGTTTAATCTGTGGTGCTGAAGCTTGTCAGCACCTATAGCCTTTACTTTAGGACTGGTGTTTTGGGAACAGGAATAAAAGCAATTTCCACGTGGTGTCTCCCTGTCATGGCTGCTGCCTGGAGCCCATTGACTTTTCTTTCAAAAGACCCAATTCTATGCCCATATAAATGGAACAGAACTTAATTGGAGTCAGGAGCTTTATATTCCTTAACACCAAGGCTGAAGCTTCCACCACTGAGACCGATGTTCTGTCTCTTGCAATAAAATCTTCCAATTTCTGTTGGGTCTCTCATGTTCCCAAGAAGAAACGTCTCAGGAAGAATGATTGCCTCCAAACACTTGCCTTGATTTTGACTTAGTCGAATCTTGAGGCTACTTCAGATGTAAATTGTCGAGTTTAGAGCTGAAGGGAGAAATTGTTCTGAGGAAGAAAATGAACCTTCTATTTGGAAAATTAGTTCTCAGAAAAAAAGCATTGCTCATAATTTTTTTCCAAGTGAAGTGATTTCTTGAAACATCCCATGTGTGCTTTCCATTGTGTCAGCTGGCACTGCCACACACCAGAGAAGTTTCTCAGAAGGTTTCCAAGAAACTTTGCTGTACCATCTCTTGGACAGGGCTGTAGAGCCACATTTGCACAGCCAAAGTGGGACTTTAAGGCTTTCATTTTTTCATGGTTTGGTTCCCTCTCTTGTCCTCAGCAGAAGTTTGGTGACAGCTTGCAGTGGGGGATTTTCAACCTTGTGCCATATGCATTTTCTAAAATAAAAAGCTGAGCGCTTCAGCTCTGGATAGCTCAGTTTGGCATCACCAACTGGTGCTCAGGTCAGTCACGACTTTCTTCAGGACTGATGTCCACATCTTTCCCTTGCTTTTTTTGTCATTTCACTGAGAAGGATCCGCTCCAGATTATTGATGCTGATCACAACTACAAGAAGATTTTTTTTCTTATTGGAGGAAGTTTTAGACAGCAAACAAGTCAGTCCCAAAACACAAAACGTACAGCAGGAGCTTGCAGGAACTGCAGCACTGCTCATGTTTGTAGGCTGCAATAGATAAATGCAGGTTTCAAAAGCCCAAATGAATTAAAAGTCATATTTATCAGTATCAGTATAAACCTGTCCTGCCTTAGGAGGTGCAACAGTGGCTCAGTGCTGGCTTTTTCCTTTCTGCAGTACCTCCAGTTAATGACATCTTTCATAGAACTATAAAATCGTTCAGGTTGGAAGAAGCATTAGAGATCATCTCGTCCCACCCCCTGCCATGGCAGGGACACCTTCCACTGTCCCAGGCTGCTCCAAGCCCCATCCAGCCTGGCCTTGGGCACTGCCAGGGATCCAGGGGCAGCCCCAGCTTCTCTGGGCACCCTGTGCCAGGGCCTGCCCACCCTCCCAGGGAACAATTCCTTCTCAATATCCCATCCATCCCTGCCCTCTGGCAGTGGGAAGCCATTCCCGTTGTCCCTCTCTGTCTTTCCTGTCAGTCCCTTCAGTCACTGGAAGGTCATAATGAGGTCACCCCAAAGCTTCTCCTCTCCAGGCTGAACAGTCCCAAGATGGGGATTGGTCAGAGGTTGGACTTGATGATCTGGAGATCTTTTCCAGCCGTAATGATTCTGTGAATCTGTGAACAGGAGAGGAGTTCAAGGTAATCTCTTTCATGAGAGAAGTTCTCCTTCGACACCACAGTCTTTTTTCTTCTTTGCCTGTTCCAGTGCCTGTTAATTAGGACACTTTCAGACTATGAAAGCAAACACAGCAGGAGGTACAGGAGTGTAAAACTGAATGGAAGGCAGAAGAGCACAGCCAGATCTGGCCAGGCATGGACAGTAACACAGGCCCTGTGCTGAGTGCTGTAGGGGGGACACAGCTGGAACAGGGTCTGGGAGAAACAACAGAGCTTCCCATAGACATTTGCCTGTTCCTGTGTTGCTTTTCCCCAGTCCTGTGTGTGGCACGGCCTCCCCACCAGGGTAAGAGATCACAGTGGTGTTTTGTGTAGGTACCAAAGCCCTCCATCTGTTGGAAGTTGCACAGAATTTTACTTACAGAGCAGAGACATACGACATTTTTAATACATCAAGAACATTTGCCTGCTGACCTCTGTTCTGGGGATGAAATATTGGTTCTTTAGACTGCAGACTTTACTCTGGACAGGAAGTGAAAAGATCTGTGTTTGTGAGAACTATGCACCAAAAACATGTTCATGGACTGTCAGGTTCAAAACCCACACAACCTGTAATTCTGGCCTGGTTCTCATACCAAAATACATGAAGAATATATCCCCAGGATCATAGTCCCTACATGACTTGCTGACCTGCAGTTTTTACAGCAACATGACGAGAGGATAACCAGGTCTGTGTGTACTTATTTTTATGGAGCCAGGCTGGGAGAACTGGGGGTGCTCAGCCTGAACAAGAGAAGGCTCCAGGGAGACCTCACAGCCTCTTCCAGTGCCTAATGGGGCTCCAGAAGAGCTGGAGAGGGACTGGGGACAAGGGATGGAGGGCCAGGACAAGGGGGAATGGCTTCCCACTGCCAGTGCTGGGTCTGGTGCTCTCTGGTGTGGGAAGACACCTGTCAGGGAAATACTAGGAAATATTATACAGTTGTCCTTGTTCCTTTAGGTTTTTGTATTTCCCACTCCTCTCCAATTAAATACCCTTTTAGTTCTCACTGGCATCGACTGATGCAAACGGAGGGAACATAACCCCTGAAAGCCTGTGAGATGCTGGTGCCAGACAATGCATTCTCATAAGGCTCATGTAATGTATAACCAGACCTTTGAATATTTTTTAAAGACCATTTGTGAATAGTGAGGTGAGGACATTTTGCATTTAGGCAGTCAGAAGTTTTAGAAAAGTGCTGCAAGGGAAGATGTCAACAAAAGCTGCTGAAAAGCTGTGCTTTCACTTCACAGGGCTTTGAGGAGATGCATTCTTGGGTCTGGTTCATGTGGGCTCATTTCTCTGACTCAAATTCACTTTGAATTTGGGCATCAAAGGCATTTTCAAATTCTAGGTCAAACTCATTAAAAAAGTGGAATATCACCTGGTTTCAGCTCTGTAAATCACAAAAACCAGTAAATCTGCTGCTCTGCTTTTGATACAAATACATAAATCACGGGGTGTGGGTATTTGAAACTTGGCCCAGAACCTCTCTGTCCAAGAATCAGTTGTTGCTCCAAAGGTTCATGACTTTTTTCTAACCAAGCTCACAGACATGGGGAGGTTCAGTGGCACATGGAACACATCAGATTTTTGGGGAGATTGCAAACATAGCACCCAGCTTTTGGATTTGGGGTTTTCCTAGCAGAAAGCTGCATCTCTGAGATCAAGCCCAGTTGCCTGATCAAAGGCACACTTTTCCAGAGGAAAAAATCCAAAACATCCCTTCCCTGTCTCTCTGGGGAACCAAGGCAGCACAGGAACCCCTCTCCCTGCTCCCCACTGGCTCCTTCCAGAGGAACGGGGGCTTTCCCGGAATTCCTGCCTGCCTGTGGTTCCTTAGCCAGCCCTGCAAAAATGTATTTTTTATTTAATGTTATTCTAACCATAGAACTTTTAAGCTGTTCAAATAGTTTCCTTTGTACTGTAGACATTTGAGACTATGAGACATTAACAAGTAAATGCACTTTCTTTTCGACTGCTTCAATCTGCCAAGGAGTTTTCTTTGGACTGATCTGCCCTTGCCTCGTACCAGAGGAAACAAGACTGAGACCTGATATCGTATCTCCTTGGTAGCTGTCTCCCCAGACTGGAGATGTAGGTGTGTTTTAATTTGAATTAAAAAGAGGACTTTATTCCTTGGCAACTCATTTTTTCACTCAAGATCCAGAGATGTTTAAAGCCAAGAGATACCATTCTGATTCTCTTTGAATCCTGGATTAAACCTTTAAGCCTTGCAGGAGTAGAGCACATACTTTAGTAAGACTCAGCTGAAAGATTTCAGAAGATGGAATTCAGCCTTTTCCATCATTATTTTCATAATTAATATAATGAACTCTTTGACTCCTGCCACCTCAGGTCTGCACTCAAGCCACTAGAGCTGACTTTATGTTCCCATTTGTACTATTTTTATAATGGCCTCATCTGTAATTGGCTCCCTGTTGAATTGTGCCCTAAATTGCTAAGAACAAGAGTGTTCCTGGCCCAGATTGTTTAGGAGAGACAGAAAAGGCACTGGAAGAACCAAACTCCATTATTGCAGTTTGGGGTATGAGGGGGTGCACCCCAAATTTGTTCTGGATCTCATAGAAAGACTGACCTGGTGAGAGATACACCTGAATGGTTTGGTGGTCCCTCAGTCAGTGACCTGATCTTCTGATGTGCTGAGCTTCTCTAACATGGGCTCTTGGGATTTCTGTAAACCCATCCTTTTCTGGGCTCATGGCAGGATCAGTTTTCCCCAATCACCCTCAGCCTGGGCAGCCATGCATTCCCATGGAATTCCTTCCCTCACAGTTGCAGGAACACACGGTTATAGAAGGCAGGTGTGCATCACCTCCTGATCTGTGCTGAGTAATTTTCAAAATGGAAAAACAAAGCAAAAGCTCTCATGTAATTTCCCTTGTCCCAACAATCCATCCCTTGTCCAAAGCCCCCACCAGCTCTCTTGTAGGCTGTCACTGGGATGGTGTGTCCTGCCTGTCATTGGGGTGTTGTGTCCTGCCTGTCATTGGGGTGTTGTGTCCTGCCTGTCATTGGGGTGTTGTGTCCTGCCTGTCATTGGGGTGTTGTGTCCTGCCTGTCATTGGGGTGTTGTGTCCTGCCTGTCATTGGGGTGTTGTGTCCTGCCTGTCATTGGGGTGTTGTGTCCTGTCTGTTATTGGGGTGTTGTGTCCTGCCTGTCATTGGGGTGGTGTGTCCTGCCTGTCATTGGGGTGTTGTGTCCTGTCTGTTATTGGGGTGTTGTGTCCTCCTCCAACAGCGATTCACAGCTGGTTTTGACTGGGAATGAAGCTGGAACTGAGGATGTTGTTTTCTCTTCCCAGCTCTCTCTGAGTGCATGTTTGCTGAGAAAGGGTAGCTGTGACAAAGTGCTGCTCACGAGGCACAGAAATCAGGCCTGGGAACGCAGCCGGTGTTTTCAGGAGCCACCATTATGGATTCCAGGTGTACAGGCAGGAACTGAGGAACTGTCTTAATAACCAACCTTGTTTATACCAGTGACAGAGCAGACATTAAAAATTGAGTGTAAACAAAATTATAAGCGATCATTTTAGGAAGGATTACTGCTCCTGGGTATCACAGAGCTGGCTTTAAGTATTTCAATGGCTTTAAAGCTGAGTGTGGGAGTTTGGGTTTACCCCAGCAATCCTGGGAGATCATGAAGGTGAGAGAACTTCAGCAGAAGCTGCACACAGTGTTCAGTGGTGGCCACTGCTCCTTTCTCAAAAATAGGACAGGTTTAACCAAGAGGACCAATTTTTCCTCCAAGACAACTGGAAGCAGAGCTCTAAAGTTACACCTCAGAGGCCTTTGCAGTGTTAGATTTTCATTGCTTTTTATTCAACAGAGGTTTTTTTATAAGTTGGGTAGGAAGTTCAGCATGTTTAACACCTGATTCCTTCTGTGTAACACCTGATAATTTGCATATGACTTTTTTGCCACCTCTCCAATGCGAAGTGTTTGAATTTTTGAATTTTTTACCAGCCATTTACTTACTCAAGTGCTACCGTAACAGATAAAAACTATTGCTTCCCTTTTATCCAGGGTGATATTTTGTAAAGTCTGATTACAGCAAGGTCTTTAATTTCAAGTTCTACAGTTGATAGCCTGTGACCACATAACCCTGACACAGATCTTGATATGTAACCCTCTAATTATTTTTCATGCCACAAATGTTAACATTTACCAGGTAGACTCAACCTCCAAACCACAGAGCGTGGTTTGCATTGTTGGTGGTATGAATCAGCTAAATAAAAATGTTAACCTTCCACTAATGTAATTAGATAAACAGATCTCACACTTGAGCACGGATCAAACAGTTCTGTTAATGCAGAAATGTTTCTGAATTCCTTCACATGAAACAGAGCTGCCGGGGCCTTGCAGCCCAAATCACACACAAGGTCTCAATGAGCTGTGATTGTGGGAAGTCTCTGGGGCTGGAGAGTCACCAGGACTAATCCTCTGTGCACAGGCTCCCCCTGATGGAAATGAAAAATACTAAACAATGCTTTTTTCCCCTCCCAGCTTGGACAGGACTCAGAGCTGGTTTGTCTGAAGCCACTTCTTGTGTTTTGACACTCAGCGTTTGAAATGCAGATGATTTAAGGGACTGGCTGATGCTTCTCATGACACACAGGAATGATTGATGGCTTGTGTATGTTCATACTCAACATGATTTGAGCTGCTTTCAAATTGGGAATTTCTTGTGGCATCCTGTCAATGAGGAAGGGAAGAGAAGCTCTCTGTGTAGTGAGAGGGCCTGAGGTGTCACAGTGAGAGTTGTGGCTCTACCCTTCTCTGCCTTCTGAGGAGAAAAATCAGGTAATGGGGAACTGATAATTCAGTTCTGGTCTAGTTTTTATACCTGTTTCTGAGGACAACCAACGATGTCTGTTTTGAGCTGGATCCTGATGGTGGAATTTCACCTTTAACTAACAGCAGTAAGAAGTTTCAAGTTGTTGGGATGAGAAACGCAGCCTGGAGGCTCAGATGTTGCATAGGTGGCGTCAATAATTTGCATCCTTCTATGGTCAGTGTGGTCACTGTGGCCCTCATGAAACCTGTGTGGGCACAATTTCAGCTCCATGCTCGCCCGGTGCTTGCGCTCTCCGTTTGCATCTCTGAATCCCAGCAGTGACTTTGCACTGTCTTGCTGGGACAGTTCTTGTGGTTTCTGGAGCTTTCCTGGCTCTGAAGGGCCCTGGTTGGGGCTGATGTCCATCAGCATCCTCGTGCTCCAGTGAGGTGCCTGGCTGGCTTCTGGGAACTGTTCTGGTGCAAGAACCTGACCCAAAATGTTCTTGGTCTTGCCCAACCACTTTTCAGTTGATTTAAACTATTTAAACAAGGGATTGTTCAAATAGGGTCATGAAATCATACAATGGTTTGGGTTG